>CAJUYG010002739.1:16332-27915 GCA_910591675.1 Galerucella calmariensis
CGATCTGGGTATCTCTCATTAAATAAACGTTCCATTCAAAAAATACGAGGGGGGGACTTTTGAATAGCACTGTATATACTAGTCTCAAAGCTTATTGCCAGCCCTCACTATCACTCGGACGCAAAATCAAGTAAATGTTTCTTACATCCCTTATAGTATAAATAACTATTCACATTTCGTATTCTGCACTTCCTGTCGAGATGAAATTACAAATAAAATGTTTTTATGATTGCTCTAATGTCAAACTACCTTCTAGCTTGAAGCTAGTAGGTTGAACGTAAATAGTGTTTTATAAACAATCCAAGATAAATATCGGTATATAAATTGTTAAAGTGTTATTGCTACATACATAATTGAGAAAATTGCACGAGACAGGCCGGAATATTTTAGATAAAACGTATAGGAATATGCTAAGCAGCAAGAAAGTACTGTTTTCAATTCAATCTAACTAGGAAGTAAAAAGAACTGGTTGGGATAGGTATTTAGGAACTAACGGTATTATGCTGGTAGTTGTGAATTTATACAAATTTCTTCGTATATCTCATATTTGAACACTAATTATTCCATAGTTTCAGATGAAAAAGGTATTGGAGATAGAATTTTAAAATTGAACTTGCCACTCTGCTGCGCTTTTCTTTTAAAAATATTTTATTTTGCTAATTTTACTTGCTTTTCAGATATTCTCGACGTTAATTGCATCTACCTTTTAACTCAACTTATTCTCTATTTATTATAAATTAATAGTGTGGTGAGCAATTTTTAATTGTCTGGTGGTTGCTTTGCATCCGGCATGTCATGATCAAGATTAATATTAAGCATATGTGCTTCTAAGGCTACAGATCAAGCGTGTGTTTCCTCATGTTATGCTAGAGTTCCTTACCTAGATCCGTCCTTATTACTAGTCTCTGTATGCTGAGCCTTAGGTCCCCCCTTTATTGGAAGGGTTCTGGTTTTTCTTCCTCTTATGTCGAAAACCTTAACCTACTCAGGCGTTTGCAACAGTACAGTATGTGTGCTGAAGTTTCCTTATTTTTTTGACAAAACCTGAATAAACTTGTTTATTAGTGGTATAAAATTGTTTATTAGTTTGTTGAGTACCCCCTTCCAAGATCCTAACCAGGATCCTGGCTGTTCACCTATCCTGGCTTAGTAAGTACTCCGTGTAATTTTGCCATTTCAGGCACCTTCCCTGCCTTAATAACTCTTGTACAGTGCTACATTGCTACAGTTTTCTCCTTGAATACCGTCACGTGTATTTGTATTAGCACAGTGATGCTCTTGCCCTTGGCTTTGCTACATCCTGATTCCTATGCGAGTGTTTGGACATCATGGTACGCGTTGTTCTTTCAATATTTCTCAGTGTTCTTTTCATCCACTTCAGAATTCCAAATGATGTCAGGACCGGTATGGCGTAGGTATTATTTGCTTTGGTGACATTTCCAGCGTTCAACTGTGATTTCATTGAAGTGAACTGGCCTCTCATTTTGGATTTTGTTTGTTTCTGGTCAAGTAGTTGAGCTTGCTAAAATCCTATATATTTGTAGGTTTCACCATTTTGCATGTCGTTTATGTTCTCATTAGGTAGTAACACATTCGTTAACGATTTTACCCTTCTATATATTCAAGACTTAGCACTTGCACTTGCTCCTGTTCCTGTTCCTGTTCCTTTTGGAACTTTAGTTCTTTACGTCAGGTTATGTTTGAGCGACCGGGGGTCGCGACGCAAAAGATCTGACCGTTACGTTACGTTACGTTATGTTACGTTGCTTCGTTATGTGCCTTGCTTTCGTGCGTGTGCTCTCTCCTGAGTCTCTCTCTCGTTTACGAAGTAGCGATTCATATGCTTCGGCTGGGAATCGAACCCGGGCCGCCCGCGTGGAATGCGAGCATTCTACCACTGAACCACCGATGCTATATTAAAATTATATGCAAAGCTGGTATTCGCATTGCTGGTGATCTACTTGAATTTGTTCGGATACATTTTTACTATTATTTCCATAATTTTTTTTGCGCGATTGATCTTTTTTGTTTATTTACAGCATCGATTCTCAGGACGGTAGGTTGTGTTTACTGGTTTCTAAGTTTAACACGTCGGTAAGTGATTTACTTACCGTTCAGACGTCGAAAAGTAATAAATAGCATGAAAACAATTTCACCAAAATACAAAATATATTTTAAACTGATCGAGAAGTATAAATGTCACTTTTGACATTTTGTTCATTTCGAAGAAATTCAAATTATTTTATTCGGAATTTATTTCAATACGATCGCGCAAAAAATGGTATGAGCATCTCGAACGTTAAGGGTAATTACAACGTTTGCATGTAGATTCCTCTCGTAAAATTGGACAAAATAAAATGATATGAGGATTAAGGGGTCTAGCACATTTACTTTTCGAAATACAGGGTGTTGAAATTTTCAAAACTTGAATGTTTTAATTCGATAACTTTAAAATGGATCGATAAATTGATTTGACATTTGGCAGGTTGTTTTTAAATATAAAAGGGCATATTTTGATAGAAATAGTAGTTTGTGCAACTAGTGTGGATATGATGGCCATATCGCACGAGGACGAAGTTTGAGCACGATGCCGTAGGCGGAGTGCTCAATCGTTCAAGTGCGATATGGACAATCCACACGAGTGGAACAGCATATTTTTTCTACGACCCACTTAAGAAAAAATCTAGAAAATAAAAATTTCTATAAACTGTACTATAACTTCAAATTGAAAATTTAACAATTCAATTTTATGTTTCCACTAATTTTTTTGTGGTAAACGTATAGTTCTTCAATGTCCAATTTGTATAAAGCTACGGTTTCCCTTTTTAAATATACGATGCTGTTATAAGTAGATGTTGCCAGTCGGACTCCCTCATGAAGGTACCATTATTTATAATAATGAATATTCTGCTAAATATTTCAAACGTCTACCTGTTGTCGTTATTAATATCAAGCAGAATAATTATTTAAAAATAAAATTAACAATAAAAAAACTTCTTCACGGGGAATCGAACCCGGGTATACCGCGTGAGAGTCTGGTTTGCTTACCACTCGACCACCGAGGAATATGCAAATTGTTTATCTATAACGTCAGATTTACTACATAATCTTTGCTTAAAAAAGTTCCTACCGTGTGTCCCGCGACACGTTCTACCTTTTTTTTTCTTCCTCATCTTGCCTTTTTTATCTCTTCCTTTTACCTTTTTGATATTGTATTTTGATTTTTTTCTCCAAATTTGTTGGTTCTAGGAAAAAAATTGAAGAGCGGAAAACGTTTTTCAATACAATTGTTTAATAATAAATCATAAAACTCAATATCGAAAAAAAAAATAAAGTAAGGATTGGTAATTTCACCCCATTATAATGTAACAGGAATTTAAAAAAAATACAAGGTAAGTCATTACTAAACTCAATATTTTCTAATTTACTTAAGTTTGAGAAAAAAACCAAAACGCAATTTCACTCAGCACCTTTTAAGGGTAATATCATGGAATGAGGTGGGCTGAGGAAATTTTTTCATAATACAATCATTATTCCATACGTGCAATCACGCCCTGCACTTTTTCACATAAACACTCTGTATATATATTCACTTTTAACATTTTCAACTACCTGATCTATCTTATACTTCTTCTAGAACGTATCAATTTTGAGATGGAAGCCTGCCGGTCGAGATATCAGCGATGTAGGTCACACTGTTGCCTCTAGACCGATCACAGTCATGATAATTGCGATATTATCGATATATAATTATTCTCGTACTTGATGGCTCGTGTGTATTCCTAAATGATATTTTTTTACGAGGAAGTTCAAGCATTTACAATCAGCAATTGATTGCTGATGTATGTGTGTGCGTCTATGTGTGTAAATATATAATGAACGATTGAAGCATGTTAAATGAATGAAATTTCAAAGAAAACTGTTATACAGGAGATTCCACTATATAAGGAAAAATTGATTAAACAGGGTGAAAATAGTAAAGATACATTTGAAGATGTGCCAATACAGTTTCTTTGAATTCTACATTTTTCTGTACCGGGTGATCAGTTAAGGGAAGTGAGCGGCCATATCACATAAGATATTGGTCGTATAGATTTAGAAAAAAAATTCATGATAAAAGTCGCCAAGAGAAATTGCTGGAAATTTTTTTCGAGTTTGTCAAACATCCGCTAGAGGGCGTAACAACCAACACTAAGTAGAAAAATGTGATTTTTTTAGAATTTTGCCTATTGAAAGTATATCGATGGTATCATTTTCATATTTACTGACTATTTACCTACACTTTTTGACTGAAATATTTTGTTCTAACTATCAAAATAAAGCGGTGGGGGAAGTTCAATTGTTTTTTAAACAAACCAAGATTTCTCCCGTTTCGCTTGACCGATTTTAACAAATTTGGGCTCATATTAAAGAGCATAATGTACTACAAAACACTTACTTGGTTTTGTCTTTTTGACTTCCTTCTTCGCCGCTAGATGGCGTTAACTGAAATGGTAGCAAATTTTTGAGTTTTTTTCAAAAAAAAAAAATGTAATGGTATATTCATTTTTACATATTTTAAGATAGGATAAATTTTAATAAAATTTAATGAAAAAAATTAATCATCTACCTTTTTTGGTACCGTTGATATTGAACAAAATATAATTTTGTTACATTAAAAAATGGCACCCCACTGCTTTTTATCAAAATAAAAATCATTTTCGAAATCACTTATTGGTTGCTGACGAAAAAAAACCTCTTGACTTTCTTTCGTTAAACAAACGGTTTTGGATTGAAAAAATAACATAGGTTTACGCATGTTTCGAGATATGGGCACCCCATGTAAATTTATTTGATTTTTTTTATCCAAAACCGTTTGTCTAACGAAAAAAAGTCACGAGGTTTTTTTTGTTAGCAACTAATAAGTGATTAAGAAAATGATTTTTATTTTGATAAAAAGCAGTGGCGTGCCATTTTTTAATGTAACAAAATTATATCACCGGGTATTTTGCTTTTGCTCAGTCTTTTTAATTTAAAAGATTGTGTCCCCTATCTTCTTTACGTTCCTTGGGGAATGGTCATTATTTTTTTTATGGTAATTAAACCAAAATATTATATTCTCAGTATTTTTATTTTCCACGCTTCGGTAGCGTTTCAGCTGCCATTATCAAGAATTATTCCGTTTTAGTATGTATAGGGAAAGTTATATGCGGAGAGCGCCAACAACAAAATAATATCTGACAAAATAATATCTGACAATCAAGAAATGACAGAAGTTTTAGCTGAAACCTACGAACAAAATAGCAGTGATGCTAATTACACAGAAGCCTTTAAAGAGCATAAAATGAAAACTGAGCTGGTAGACGTATTAATACGCGACGATGATAGCTATCTAAATGTACCCATATCATTTCAAGAAGTTGAGGAAAGCCTCAACACTACAAAAAATACTGCAGCGGGACCAGACGAAATACCTCCAATATTTCTGCAGAAACTGCCTTTTCGAGCCAAACTAATTTTAACCGATCTTTTTAATCTGATATTTTCCTCCAAAAACTTTCCTCATTTATGGAGAGAAGCCATAATCATACCAATTTTAAAAGAAAACAAACCAAAAACTCTTCCTACCTCGTATCGTCCTATCTCATTGACATGTAGTATGTGTAAGATACTTGAAAAAATTTTAACTAACCGACTCAAATGGCACTTGGAGAAACTAAATTATATAAGCTCAATACAAAGTGGTTACAGAAAAGGTAGATCAACAACAGATAACATCGTTCTCTTAGAAACGGAAATCCAAGAGGCTTTTATGTATAACCAATACCTCGTTGCAATTTTTTTTGACATTAACAAAGCCTTTGACACAACTTGGAGATACCATATAATAAAAACTTTAGGGGATTTAAGTATACAAGGCAAAATGTTGGCATTTATAAAAAATTTTCTTAGTAACAGAACTATCCAGGTCAGAACAAATGGCAAACTATCAAGTAAAAAGATAATACAAAACGGAATTCCGCAAGGCGCAATATTAAGTCCTATCCTATTTTTAATTGCGATAAACAGTTTAGCAAATCAATTTAATTTACCAGTAAAAGCGAGTCTTTACGCAGATGATCTCTTAATTTACACAAAAAGTAAAGACTTAGATTTATCCCAAGATATTTTACAAAATTACCTCAACAAATTAGAAAACTGGTCCAGTACAACTGGTTTAACCTTCTCCTCAACAAAAACCCACTTTATAGTTTTTAGGAAAAAAGGCCAGGCCAACATTAGTCTACATCTGAATGGGAAACAATTAGAACAGAAGGAAAGCGTGAGATTCTTAGGAGTTACATTTGACTATCAGCTGAAATGGACAATGCACATCAATAATCTCCTTAAAATTTGTCAGACGAGAATAAACTTACTTAGAGTCCTATCAAATCATTCCTGGGGAGCCGACACCAAAATACTGATTAACCTGTATCAGTCAATTATTAGAAGTAAACTTGACTATGGCAGCATTTGCTACAGCTCAGCCAGCAGCACTCTTCTACACAAATTAGATGTTATACAGACCAGTTCTCTAAGAATAGTTTCAGGAGCTTTCAGAACAAGTCCTGTTAGTAGCCTCCAAGTTATCACATCACAACCCCCTTTATATCTAAGACGTCTATATCTATCTTTATGCTATGCATCTAGAGTGTCGGTTCTAAAAAACAACAATCCTTCCTTTTTAACAATATTTCATGGTACAAATACTATCCCAGACACCCAGAAAAAATACTTACCATTTTATGAAAGGTTAAAAAGATCAGATTTCAATATTGATCAATTTCAACTGTCTTTACCATTATGTCATGAAACTCCTCCTTGGATAATTCAAATACCAGCAGTCAACTTCTCATTAGCAAATCAGCCCAAACACTCTACCAGCGACCACATATACAAATTAAAATACTATGATCTCATTTCTAAATACACTACATATGATCATATTTTCACGGATGCATCTAAATCAGAAAACGGAATTGCATCAGCATTCTTACAAGATACCAACAGTTACGCAATCAGGCTAAATCCTCACTGTTCAGTATATACAGGAGAGTTACTCGCTATACTTGAGGCATTGAGAAGCTACAAACAGCCAAACAAAAACCTATTATTAATATCGGACTCCTACAGTGCTCTCTTAGGAATGAAACAATTATTTCCCACTCACCAAATACTCGTAAATATTAAAGAAGAACTTTACAGACTCCAGAAAATACACGTTAAAGTAGAGTTCCTGTGGGTTCCTTCTCATGTAGGCATACCGTCGAATGAAAAAGTCGATGAAATTGCACGACATTCTGTAAGCAGCGAAAATCTAACATTTTTTGAAAAAATTCCAGTTTCCGATTTCAAACCAGTTATAAAGGATTTTGTATGGAATATCTGGCAAAAAAAATGGGAAGAAACCAATTCACTACTTAGAGAAATAATGCCATCGGTAAAATCCAGATTGACACTTCCACAGAACAGAAAAGACCAGGTTGTTTTAAACAGGTTAAGAATAGGACATTCAGCCATCACACACCAGCATTTATTCAATAAAGAACCACCAAAGCAGTGTTTAATATGTGATGTGCCTCTAACCATAAAACATATACTGTTGGATTGTGCAAGTTTTAGTGTTAGAAGAACAGTTAACAACATCCCACCTAATATGAAACGCGCGTTAAGTGAAAACTGTGAAAAAGTACTCAAATTTCTGAAAGACTCCAATCTTTATTTTAAAATATAAGAACTATTGTATGTTTTTTTCATGTAGTCACACTTTGTCCCCGCTCATAACCCTAGAGGTTGATGCGGTAAAATAAAAAAAAAAAAAATAAAAAATAAAAAAAAAAGGAAGCTGCAAATAAAGTTTAATACAATAGAACGAAGACCAGAAGTTTTTTTAAAACAAAAGATACGTCATTAGGAAGGAATTCTTCACAGTATTGGATTATCCTTTAAATCAAGTGGGATATTGTCTATAAACGATAACTTGGGACACCTTGTATAATAAATATTTATTGATAATAAAATGAATAGATACTCTGTTTTCTATTTTTCTTTTTTTCTTTCTGGTTAAAAGAATCCTAAAAATATATCAGATATTATCCAAAACCATATTTTTCTTGAAAAACCATCAAATCACACACACATAAAAACCGAATTTTAAGATTAATTAAAAAAAAATTTTTAACAACTCATCACACCTTTCAACCATAAATTTTATGAATCATAAATAGCTGCAGACAGAAATTTAATTGGTCTAACACTGTTTTCACTTTAGGTACACAAATAAGTTTGTTTTTAAGTATTTTGTTTTGAATTGGATTCAAAATAATTGCCACACAAAAATATCCACATTCGCGTCCGTTTATGCTTATCAGGATCATCCATTACGTCCTTAAAAATAAAATAAAGGTTCTAGATTTAAAAATACATGGTATGAGACAAAATATAATAGGGAAATGCTGAGAAAAAATCTTTTATCATGGTTTCAGTGATAATTTTACGACAGTCATTTTAAAACATTCACGGCTTGGCAAATCTTATTTATTTTACTTGAGGTTTGGGTACACGCTTGCAATATTTGGAAAGCTGATATCTCTCCTAGAAGCTATTTCAGAGCCGTAATGAGAATTTTAGTGTGTAATAATGGTCAATGCCTCGAAACTGAAGAAATTTCTATCTGTAGAAAGGGATCTTTCAGGGTGAATTCTTTAGTCCACTTTGGTGGTGATATATAAAAAAACAGATTAATGGATGTGAAAAATGAATATATTAAGAAGTGAAGCAAGAAAAAGAAGAGCAGAAGTGGCAAAAGGAAAAGGAGAAGATATAAGTTGAGTAGAAAACAAGGAACATGCAATATAATTTCAGATGAAAGGAGAGATGAGGAAAATGAGAATCAAAAAGTGATGAAGGGAAAAGAACAGGGAAAATAGAATAAAATTTGGAAATGTGAAAGAGAAGAAAAGAATAAATGGAAGTAAAAGGGAAAAGGAAGGACATATATAAATCAGAAGTGAACGTAATAGATAAAGTATAAAGATAAAAATTGGGGAAAAATGGAAAAAAAAACAAACGGAATAATAATGAAAGGCGAAAAGCAAACCCAAGGGAAAAGAAGACAAAGACTGATGGAATAATATATAAGAAATAAAATGAATAAAAGGAACATGGTAAAAATGGAAAAGAGGAGAATAAAAATTTAAGTGGAGATCATAGGAAACTTATTAGAAAATAATCAAAAATTTAGGGAGATATTTTAGGCAATGGAACTAGAGAAATATAAATCCAATTGTAAAGAGTGAAGAAAAAGGAAAAAGAAAAGGAGAAAATGAAAAAGAAGAGAGAAACGGGAGAAAATATAGGAGGAGCATAAGATAAAGGAAGAAGGAGTGAGAAAGAAATGTAGTCCAGTAGATGAAGGGACAAAGCTCATGAAAAGTCTCTGAAGACTTCACTTTGGGCTCAATTTGTAGGTAACGGCAGGTGTTTTTAAGCGAAAAAAAAACTTACGCGATTGAGTCTACGGAAGGGGGGGGGGAAATGGTAATAAACCCTGGAAAACGGGTTTCTCGCTAATATCTGGCTCAATATACGAATTAGAGAATTTTTCTTCAGATAAAAAATGGAGATCGTCTTATTATCTACAGAAATGGTTCTCATCATTTTTTTAGAAAATTCGATAGTAATTGAGATAATGAGACCAAAAAGTCTCCTCATTTCAGCTGCTGCTCTGCCTGTAGGAATTCTGCTGTCTATATATATATTGTAAGCGGGCGGACGAATTGTTCCATAACTCGGCAAAAAATTGACATTTCCCGTTGATTCAAAGTTCATCGCAATGGGAAGACCCGTAGCTTTTTTTTATCAAAACGCCAGAAAGATGTTAAAAATAATTTAAAAAAGTAACATTATAAAAAAATTAGGATAAGAGACTATGACCGCTTTTTAAAATATTTTTGTCAAGTACGAACGAGCTGCAAGTCACATGGAATGATAGCTACGGGTTTTTCCATTGTGATGAACTTTGAATCATCGGAAAATGTCAATTTTTTGCCGAGTTATGGAACAATTCGTCCGCCCGCTTACAAGTTAAGCACAGCAGGATTCCCACAGGCAGGACAGCAGCTGAAAGGAGGAGACTTTTTGGTCTCATTATCTCGATAACTATCCAATTTTCGAAAAAAATGATAGGGACTATTTCTGTAGATAATAGGACGATCTTCATTTTTCCAGGGTTCAGGGGGCCATTCCCCCCCCCCCTTCCATAAACTCAATCGCGTTAAGTTTTTTCTCGTTTACAAACACCTGCCGTGACCTACAAAAGGAGCCCAAAGTGAAGTCTTCAGCGACTTTTCAGGAGCTTTCGATATTTTCAGGTGTTCCGTTACTGGACTTATGGTTAAGACAAATATTGGAGAAAAGTAAGCGGAAAAAGAAAAATGAAGCTGAAGAAAATAACGAGAAACTTAAGAAAGTGAAAATGGAAAAAGAGTAAGAAAGTTAAGTGCGTTATTGTGCGTTTGTAAAAAAAATAAAAGTAGAGATTAAGTTTAAAGTCGACTGTGATTTGTTCTCGAGAAAGTTTGCATATAAAAGAAACGTCCAAAATATTGTCTGTCCAATTAACTTCCTTCTGACAAGGACGTATATCAATCTTCAAACTATTAGTTGTTAAATAATTATAGGTGAAAGAAAATAATAGCGTGTAAACGATTGTTCGGATGATCCTTATCAATATATAAATATAATTTTACACGCGGATCGATATTTATAATAAAATTCGAAAGTGAGATCAATAAAAATTGATATATCATATATATAAACTACTCATATAAAATGAGGGAACGGCTATAATGGGTAAATAAATACAAAATCAGTTTGTTATGAATGTCAGTTTTCATAATTTAATATCTACGGTGTCACAATCCAATTTGTTACATTTTATATCTTGATGCTTGTTGACGAAAAGGTTATTGAAGTTTTAGAAATATTTATTTTTATTTCCCAATTTACAGAGATAAGTTTAATTCCAATTAAAAAGATAATTGTCTTTAAAGCTTCTAATAAAAACAAATAAAAAATGTCAAATGAATGAAGAAATATCTCCCGTATGTTCGTTTTGGTATAATAATAATTTTCTTGGATTTTTTTGGAAAATGGAATCTCAAACGATTTTTCGAAAAATCTGCTACTTGGTACATTGCAGTGATTCATTTCAAATGAATTATAAGCCGACTGGTATAGAGGTTTGGCTACGAAAACTATGAATTGTGTGCGTAGGGCTCGTATCCTCCACACGGTGATAATTTTTATTTGTGACATTTGTATATAATCTTCAATAACCTTCAATACACCAAAAAAATTGAAGAACCACGGGACACACGGTAAGAACTTAGTTCTTTTTAAGCAATAATCAAATTTTTTGAATCAATAAATAAATACACATATATTAATATAAGAGTTTATTTTACTCTGGATGAAACTTCATTTAACAATCCATAAATCGACTATTATCAATTGATTAATAATCGATTATCATATATCATCGATATTAAATAGTCGATTATC
>CAJUYG010002740.1:0-27906 GCA_910591675.1 Galerucella calmariensis
ATCCCCAGAGGACCACCCAAATATCCCCAGAGGACCATTGGCCCGCCCACAAATATTAAGGATCCCCAAATATCCATCCTAAATCCCCATTGGCCCATCCCCAAATAGCCCATTGGTCCATCCTTAAAGTGGACCACCGAAATACCCAAATGCCACTCTGAAAAAAATTTCACCGGAGTCCGGGCACGAACCATCAACCTTCGCATCTGAAACCAAGCGTCTAACGAACATAGCTATTCACACTCATAAGTGTTGGATTAAAATAAAGGTATAAAAAAAGAGTGGTTTGAAAATAGACTTAAGTCTACATAGGTATATGATTAGAGTACAAAGAGAAGTGATATCGTTGAAAATGGTATCTAGATACGTCTCACATATACAGAGTGTATCATTTGAGTATATTGAAAAAATCAGGTGACATTGTCCAGTTTTATTATAACACGTCTAATATTAGTATCTTTGTTTTCAAATCTTCATATGAAAGTTAATGAATAGAATTTTCAAAACGATGTTTAAATAGCCTTAACCAATTACTCCAAATGATATTTTCAATCTACCTTTAATATGTTAAATAAAAAATATCCTACCACTCAGTATATGGTGAATATTAATTATGAATATATTTTCAATACTTTCTTATTAAAAATCCGCCAGAGGCAACTAATGCAGTCTGGAGTCTTACGCAATAGGTATGCAATTATTATTGAGGTTATTTTAGATAGTTTATTAGTTTTTAAAAAAAATCTATAAGGTGATAATACATTAATTATATACGAATGAATATCTTCAATGGGATAGTCTATAATACATATTATACTTTGCTATAACCATCCTCTTATTAAAAATCCAGTGAAGGAAATCATTGAAATTGTAAACATATTGTTGAAAAAATGTTAGTATAATAGTTTGCAGAATGAATAATCTATTTGATCCACCTAAGTGTAGAATTTTTGAGACAATAGTTTGTTTAGTTTGTAGAAAAGTGTTACGTAAAACTTTTAAACTTGAAAAAATTTGGAGTTGTAAACAAAAATTAATAATTGGTTTGTGTACAGCTGAATGTTATCAAACAAGACCACTTAGAAAATTTCCGGATAGATAGTAATTGGTTTCGTGAATTAGACTCATTAGATGAAAAAGAGATATATTGCGGATATTTTTTACCTCCACGACAACGAGATTAGAATATTAGAAGAAAATAATTATAAGACCGTTAGTCTTACAACATCCTTAGAAGAAGGTAACATAAATCTGAACAGAATGACTTCCTTAAATTTAAACTTTATTATTTTGGTTGCCGTTTCAAATAATATGCTGTACACAAATGTACCAGATAATGCAAAACATGTTGCAATATGTTTTGATATGAAAAATATAAGAGAAGACTGTAATCGAACAACATGGAGTTTGTTAAGTATAACAAAAACAAATAATGGTCACCTCTCTGTATACCATATTGAAATTCCAGAAACGAATTTATCATATTTTAGTTACAAATTAAAAATAATATTTAATGATAATTCCGAAGGTGATCAAACCCAATGGCAGAATGTGATTATAGATGATATTCCTATGGACAAGACAAACATAAGCGAAAAAGTTGATAAATTGTACATTTTAACATATATAGTATTGATTTTATTAATTATTATTGTTATATATACCTTACTTAAAATAGTAAGAGTATTTACACAATATAAGTTTTACTCAACGGTTTGTAGTAAATAAAACAAGTTAATTAAATAATATTCTTTTATTTTTCATCCATTATAAAATGTTCATATAATATATAAGCATTTCTTAAAGCGCAAATAGATGGATTAATCTTATGATAAAAACATTTTGGTGTCGAGGCTGCTAATGGTGGATCTTCATCTAATTCATATACAGGTGCGGTGGAATATTTTTGAATGAAATTAGCATTTTCTTTTCCTTTCACGAAAACCATGTCAGCATTTTCAGTAATGTCTTTTACGATATTTTTGAATTTATGTAAATGTGTATAACCACTATTCCAATCGATTCCATGATGATTTTTCATTAACCAAGTTGCTTGTCTATGTAAGTCAGGAGGTAACATATGTAGAGGAAATGGTGATTTGAAAATATAGTGACTTACTTGATGACCATCGTATGCTGCAAATTCTTTAACGATAAATTTATTATTTTCGATCTTAAAACCTTGAACATCTAAAACAACTTTCATATTTGTAATTGTTGCAATTTAGTTACCGCACCTTTATACTGTTCATAATATTTTATGTCACGTTTGAGACGTGTTAATTTAAAAAGAAACTGACTAAGAGCAATTTGATACTCATGGGTATTCATATTTAATGAAGAATATGTAGTAACCCTACTTTTATATTGCATGTCAATCATGCGCGCTATGTTTTTTCCACATCAGTATTGCTTAACAATTTTAGTTAATGGATTATAGGAAAATTGTTTTTCATGAAAGATCAAACAATATGCAGAAATATCACTCGTAATGGGAGCATTTAACTCAAATTCTATACGAAGAACTACAGATCCAGACTGTATTAGTTCTTTCTGCCTTGAGCAATCTATATGAATTAAGGGAGCTGTATCTCTAAATTCGTCAGGTGTGAAAATAGGTTCACTGTTCGAACGGCTATAATAAGAAGTTTGAAAATCAGCAAACATTTTATATAACGTAGCAAAACTATTGTTTGTAAAATCTAAAAGTAAATCATTATATGGATACTTCTCAGAATTGAGAAATACCTTAATATTTTTCAAATTCAGATGTTTAAAATGACTCATATTTTCTTTTATGTTACTCCTACCATTATTTTGAAATCCAATCACAATGTGTCTAGGTGTCTCTACTTTTGTACTAGTTTTTACAGCCCAAGTGTGGCGAGACGTTTTCGGTAAGCTAGGATACTCAATCAATTGCCAAGATCTGAATTTTATCGGTAGTTCCTGGTTACTTTGAATAATTTTGTTTAGATGTAATTCATGTTTTATGTTCGGTTTCACGTGAGGAATTCTCCAACTGATGTGAGTTAATTCAATTTTAGGTTTTTCCGTTTCATCTGTATGTGTGACTGAGTCTCTATCATCACTAGATCTCACCAATATTAGCTCTTGTTTCATGTTTAAGATTATTTTATTGAAATCTTCAAAGAATCCCGACCATAATTTCAAGGGTATACACACATTAAAATTTCCATGTTTGTCTGACAACTTGACGTCTTCCTTGGGAAACCATCCAGAACTATTTAGAAAAATACTTTCATTTGAATTATAAGATAAATAATTTTTCATTGTTGAAACAAGGCCAATATCTCTTACTGAATCAACTACAACACCGTTCAGTTCATATCGAATTTCACGGAATAAAAAAGCTATTGCATTATTGATGAATTTCAATTTTGTAGGTACTGTTTTGGTTTCAGTTAAAATTTTTCCCGTAATCTCAAGATAACTGTCAGCCGGATATGTTATACAATCTAAATCTTGCACTACAATACGAATCTCATCATTATAATTCAACTTTCCGGTAATATATGGTTGGTATGTGTGATATTCATAATCCTCCACAGCCATGTCATTGAAGGGCTCATCAGTGACTTGTAATATATCCATTTATATTAATAACTTAAAACCGAGTGATTTTAAAAAACGTTTATTTTTAGGCGTTATAACGGCTATTCTCTCACACAAACTAATTGTAGACGGTTTACTCATCAATCTTTTATAGTTTTTTTCAGCATATGGATGGGAAAATTTTAAGACCATTTTTGTTGTCGAATATGTAAAGTAATAGTAATCTCCTCGTCTTGAAAATTTATAACGTTACCACTCTGATCAATAATTTTTACTGTTATGTTGTTAATTGTTTTAACACTTACAGGATAATACAAGATATTTTGAGGAGATTCAACTATTTTATAGCCACTAGGAACAGTAGGAAAAAATTGATGGATAATGTGAACAGGATGTCCATTGAGATATGATCCAACAGCAATGTCACAATCTATTCCAATAGAATTAACTTGTAAAATATTTATAGGTTTTATAGAGGTGTGTATCTCATTGGGAGTTAACAAACCTTTTTCAAATCCAAATACTTTACCAATTGAGTCATCAGTTAAGAATGAAATTGTCTTATTACTAGAAATTGATACGTGAGATGTGTTTAGATTTGGGACTATGTCAATTGTTGAATCTGATGCTACTATAAGCATGTGTTGTTTAATATATTGAATTATTTCATTAAGTTCATAAGCACCTTTAGGTATAATTATTGTATGATATATAGTAGGACCTCCAAAAATGAATCTATTGTTAGTTTCATCAATATTTGGTATTGTATTGAAACTATTGAAATTAACTAAACCAACTTCATAGTCATATTTATCATCCAAGTAAATGGGAGGATTGAAATTATAATTAAGAATAGATGATGCACCACTAAGTGTAACAGAAAATGACATTTCAACTAAGTGTTTAAATATGATTGAAATATTTATGTATGAATTGAAGTGAATGATGACCACAACTATACGAATTGTTCTGTAGTCTATCATAATTGTATGTTATATATACTGGACCGTTACTATGAAAATACCTAATCAATTCCATTGGTGGAGGTAAATTTCCATAACTATCAAAGTAAATAATTTCCTTGTCTGATTTTATGTATGATGTCCAATGTGTTCCATCTCCTCTAACTGTATCTATATTCAAAATACCACATTCATGTTTATGAATTTTCTTTGGTAAATTATCTCTCATGAAAACTCCCCTAAAAAAAGGTATTTTCAATATTTTAACATATTTCCATAGATCTTTATCGGTAAGCCCACGATGGGGCAATTTCAGTTTTTTGCTGTTCCTTCTCCTTTGTATGGTCTTAGATAAAGACCTTTTCCTTTATGTCTTCTTAGCTTTTTTTGATGTTTTTTTTTCAAACCTTTTCCCTGTTTCAATTCCATAGCCATATCATGTCGTTTTTGTTCAGTTAATTGTTGATTGTTATACTTTGCATCATTTACTGCCTTTGCAATTCCAGCAGCTCCACCTCCTAGAGCTCCTAATGCACCCAACAATGGTAATATTAATGGTAAAAATCCACCTATTCTCGTCGGTGTTTGAATTATACGTTTTTTAGGTTTTTTCTTACCACCACGACTTTTTTTAATTCCTACACCCATACCAAGTTAACGTTTTCCTTTCATGACTGCAGTAACAAACAATGAAGCTACTTTTTCACCTAATGTAGCGTCCTGGGATTTAACTCGTTTCCAAGCTTTATCCTCCAATATCTGATCTGCTTTATGTCTTTCCTGTAGATTATTATTTTTTGCGTATGCTATATCGTGTTCTTTACAAGCTTGATCTAAAAGATTAATTCCCTTATCATTTCGTTGTAGTCTTTGTTCTAGTTTTGTGTTTGGTCCACAATATTCGTATCCACCAGGTAAATGAAGTTCAAATGGAAGTTTATTAATTAACGAAACTAAATCTCCTCCTTTGTGACGACGATGACGACTTGATTGTAACTGTTTACGTTTAACCATAGTTCTCTATCTATATATACTCTGATCACCCTATAAATACTCTCAGTGTTGTTATTTAAGATGAAGATTGCAAAACATTTTATAGCTTTACCTGTTGAAAATTATGATTTGAGCTGTCAACAACAACGTACTGTAGGTAAACATGGATATTTATTTGGTGGAGACTCTAAACGAGCATTAATCATCGGTCCCAGTGGTTGTGGTAAAACTAATGCTATGTTATCCTTAATAGATCATCCTAATGGTTTGAGATTTGAAAATTTATACGTATATTCCAAGAGTTTACATCAACCAAAATATGCATATTTACGTAATTTAATTCAACCCATGAAAGAGATTGGATATGAGGAATTCAACAATTCTGATGATATAATTACTCCAGATGCCATAAAGACCAATTCAATTATTATATTTGATGATGTAGTGGCTTCCTGCGATCAAAAACCCATTCAAAGTTACTTTTGTTTTGGTCGACATAAATCTACAGATTGTTTTTACTTAAGTCAAACTTATTCGGCTATACCAAAACAATTAATTCGAGATAATGCCAATCTCCTGATAATTTTTCAACAAGATTTCACCAACTTAAGACACATCTATGATGATCATGTTAATATTGACATGTCATTTCAAAAATTTAAAGACATTTGTTCATACTGTTGGGGGGAAAAGTTTGGATTTCTCACTATCGATAAAGATTCTGAAATAGCATCTGGTGGTCGTTATAGGAAAGGATTTGATGGATACATTCATATAAGGAGAAAAGTATATATAATCAATTTCAAATCCAGCATGAATCCTAAACTAACTCAACGACTGGTTAAAGCTAGGCAGGCGCTTCGAAAAAAGTATAAAAGTTTGAAGCGAAACATAAACCAATCTCAATCACGACTGGAACAAACCTATGAGCCCATTACTCAACCGCTAAAACAACTAATATCAACTATCGAGAAACAAGAATTGATTAAACAAGAACTATCACCAAAAAGAGAATCCCACCTATCAAGTTCAAAATATCAACCAAATCCTTCCCATTATGCACTTGCTTTCGATTCACCCAAAGAGGATGTTTTCAGTTCTAATACAAATGATGATGATGATGATGATGATGCGTTTGAACCGAATAAAACTTTAGGGTACAGTAGTGATGAAAATATTAGTAGATTTATGGATGAAAGTATCCGTGACCTCGGTCGAATGACCAACGACCAAGGTATCCAGCAATATTACGAACAGTTTGAAAATCCCTTACCTAGAGTGTACATAAGGGAAGGTATTGCTGACACCGAAGGACAATTTGATAATACTCTTGGAGTCTATCATGATTTGCAGCTAGAAAAATTCTCTATTGGTGATTCTCCAATTGACTTTATCGGACCTGATTTAAAAATACAAGGTATTACCTACAAGGGTACTCCAGGTCTGTATGAACTATTATTCAAAACAGACCCACACATTTTTACTAAAAATGATGCTAAGGAATATGTTGACATTTTAGAGAGAACTAATGCCCTATACACAAAAAATAATAGAAAATTACCAAAACGGAGAATTCCCGCAAAATTAAAAAATAAATTCACTAACGCTATTCAACCTTTCCTAGGAATTCCTCTTGTTGCACAAAGAGAACGAGCCTTTTCAGTTCCCACTATGACTACAAGACAAATAGCAGCAAAACTGAAGGGTGGGAAAGGTTTAACAATGATGCGATATTCCCAAAATCCCATCGATTATAAATATTTTGATGATTTCAATGAATTGATTGATAGATTACGCTTACTTGTAGCTTCAAAACAAGCTGGTAATAATGCTCACCAAAATGAAATAGTGTCTATTGTTGAAGAACTAAGAGAAGGTGGTATAATAGCATAAATAGATGGATTATATTCACATTAGTAGCTATGCCGTTAAACAAGTTTAACCAACATTATCTCATCACACATGATGAGGTACTACCACAATCACCATTCTATATTTGTCAACCTGCAGACATTCAAAGTTTAGTAATTATTAATATTAGCGGAAATATAGATAAAAATGTTAGTTCATTAAACTATGTATTAAATAATAATAATACTGAATATACTTTTCCAGTAAGTGGAAAAGTGGTTAATATCAATAGCAACAAACCACCAACTAAAGTATTAATATTTTATAAAAATAAATATCAAAATTTGAGTGTTCTCAACCAGCAATCCATAACAAAGGGTGAAAAGATTTCAATTGGTATAGGTAAAGAGAAAAATTATTATCCATATATTGAACTTGTGTTAGAATGTCCTCTGGTGAGCTCTACATAAATATAGTACTTTTCAAACAAAATGCATCATTCCAACAATGCCTCTTAATAAATTCAATCAACACTATTTACAATCATCGTCATCGTCGTCGTCAGTTCCAAAATTAAGTGCACAATTTTATATTTGTGACTTTTTTGATTATCATGTTGAAAACATTATTCGATTGAAAGGCGAAAAGAAAACTAGTTTAAATAAGGATTATTATGTGTTGGATAATGCAGGTACAAATTTTCTTTTCCCCTACGATGCTAAAATTATTCAAGTTCGACATTACGCTGCAGATGGAGAGGTTTTAGTTAATGGTATATCATTCAAATTCAATGAAATTAGTGGTAATAATTTTAAGAAAGGTGATAAAATCCTATTTAAATTGGGTACACCTTCTTCTATTTGCATTGAATTCATAGTGCAGTGTCCAATAGTGAAAGATGAGTAAAGCACAAGTTGTGAATGAATTACATAAATCGGCAAGAATCAATTATAGAAGAAGACATGTTGTAATTAAAGGATTACATGATTTAATACAAGCTGATTTGGCTATTATGACTCCCTATTCAAAAACTAATAGGGGCTACAATTATATCCTAGTTGTAATCAATGCTTTCAGTAAATATGTGTGGGCTGAGGCGATTAAAAGAAAAACAGGTAAAGAAATCACATTAGCTATGAAGCATATCCTAGACCAAATGAATGTTCCACCTAAAAATCTTCAAACTGACAACGGAACTGAATTTTATAATAAGAATTTTCAAGAGCTTATGAAAAAATATGGTATTAACCATTACAGCACATTCTCTAATTTAAAAGCAAGTATAGCAGAGCGAGTAATTCGTACTCTAAAATCTATGCTATGGAAACAGTTTAGCATGCAAGGATCTTACAAATGGTTAACGACTCTACCCAATATTGTTAACAAATATAATAATACAAGACATTCCACTACAGGTGCCATTCCCAGTGAAATAAATGAGAAAAATGCAAAGTATATTACTGCATATAATCACCTAAAAACTATTGATCCAAGATCATCAAATTTTAAAAAAGGAGATTTTGTTCGAATTAGCAAGTATAGACATGTCTTTAAGAAGGGTTATACTCCAAATTGGACTGCTGAAGTTTTCAAAATAAAGAAGGTGAAACTTACTAATCCAACAACTTACATACTGGAAGATGATAAGAACGAAGAAATACAAGGAGGATTTTACAGGGAGGAATTGCAAAAAGTTAAATATCCTGATGTCTATTTAATAGAGAGGGTTTTGAAACGAAAAGGTGATCGGTTATTAGTAAAATGGCTTGGGATGGATTCTAAATCATGGATAAATAAAAATAGCATTGTTTAAAATTATTATTTTTAATGTTAAATAAAATTATATAAAATTATTGACAATTTATTTACACATTTAAATTCTTAATTTCATCATAAACCTTACATCTATGTTTTATATCTAATATTGGATCTATAATTTTGGAAATTTTAATAATTCGTTGCATAAACCGTAGTCGGTCACATGCGGCAATGATCCATAATGATCCTTGTCTCGCTTGTTGATATGCATATTTCCAAGTAACTAATAAATGAATTTTATTTCTTGTTTCATCAAAGTGAATAGTTTTCTTTACCTCTATTGTATGTTGTCTTTTCTTCATATTTCATAGCTGTAAATCTTCATCTTTAAGTAACTGAGGATATCTATATATTACTTCTAATGCGATAGCGTATGTCTCATTATTTAAATGTTTTAATGGTTCAATTATATTCAAGGCTGTAGTTACTGGATCAGTGGTGGAATCTTTTATTCCCATTTGTAAAATTTTCAGTGAACTAGCAAATTGTAAATTTTTCAAGTCTGTTAATCTATTTTCAATGAGTGGTAACATTTTCCATAACATTGAAGTAGTATCAGCTCTTAGATAAATAGAAGAATCACCCTTATAAATTTTCACAACATTCCCAAATGATAATCGTTTAAATATTAAATCAAATTTACCCATATCTAACGGTTCCATATTCTTATTGTTTGTTGATCTAAATAAAAAGTTATCGATATCATTTCTACATGATAAAAAAATGTTCCATTCTTGTGGACTGAATATAAAATAGGTATTTTTAGTTCCAAATATCCCAACACATGGATCATAATTTAAATAGGGTGATAAGCCAATCATAACATATTTTGTTTTATATGTATTTAGAGATAATTGTCGTTCTCCCAAAAATATATTATCTTGCAATTGGTTAATATGAACCATTTTTTAATTCTATTACGATCGCTATTAGAATAATTTAAAGATATTTTCTGGTCAAAATCTGAAAAAAAATTCAATTATTTTAAATCATACGAGAAATGGTAAAAATTATATCCCCCCCACACTAAAATTAAAAATTATAAACGTTGAAAAAATAAATGAATCTAAACAGTATGTGATAAACTTCTAAAGTGAAATAAAACAATGGATAATCAGCATCTAGAAATATGTATTTGTCCAATGAAGGACCATTGGTTATATAAGCGACGATTATATCAGTTTAATGAAGAAGAACTTGAGAAGTTTCCATTGGATTATTTAATTCAAAAGGCGCAACCACTTGAGTTATTATATGCATGGAATAAATTACCAAGAGCATATCGAGACAATTTTGATTTACAAATTCAACTGCCTTGTTTTATACATTACAATCGTCCTGACTGGCAAACTCACATCGATGGACCACCTACATCACAGTCAAGATGTCATTTATGTAACTTAACTATTGAACAAATACATGTTTGATGAAAATAAAATCTAATATACTATGTTTTTTATTCTATAAAAGTTACTTTTTTCAATGTTTCATAATTCATTAATTTTATTGATCTGTTTTCAGTTTAACATCAATTGGATAATGTGGTCTATCATAACTATAAAAATATAACTCACCAATTAAATTTCAATAATTTCAAATGATGCCATTCGATTTGGTTTACCAATCTCTACTTCTCCTCTAAATACTAGGGCGTATTTTCCCTCTTTAAAAAATTGTATAAACGGTTTATACTCTTTTGTCACCCTCAACGGAAGGAATGTCACTTCTTTTTCCAGCTCCAATAATACCGATTCCCCAAATTTGCTGTATACTAATTTTCCACCAATAATTTTTTTAGGTTCCCCTAATTTTAAATCATTTAATTTTATTATTGGCTTCGGATCTTTTTCTAGAAGAGAAGAAGAATTTATCGCTTTTAAATCCATTACACTAAAAATAATAATAATAATATAATTTAACTGTATAATAACTTCCAAGTAAAATGTCTCACCTGTTGTTTATTGAAGGTTGATGGTGTGATCAAAAACTAGAAACAAATGAATTTCATAGGAAAATCCTGAGCTTAAATACAAAATGAATCTAATTTTTAAGATGTTTTACCTTCAAGAGAAACTATCTAAAATGACCTTAATAATAATTACACTATTACGTCTCGACTGCATTCCTCTGGCGGATTTTTAATAACAAAGTAATGAAAATATATTCATAATTAATATTCACCATATACTGAGTGTTAGGAAATTTTTTATTTAACATATTATAGGTAGATTAAAAATATCATTTGGAGTAATTGGTTTTAAAACACCATTATAATTGAAAGAATAGTGGTATGTTTATCACGTTTTCCATTATTTTTTGCGCTCTGATAAAAGATTGTTTACTGAACGTTAAGGCTATTCAAACATCGTTTTGAAAATTCTATTCATCAACTTTTATATGAAGATTTAAAAACAAAGATACTAATATTATACATATCATGACAAAACTAAATGTCACCTGATTTTTTCTTTATACTCTTATGAAACACACTGTATAGACGTATCTATACGGTTAATGTCACCTGATTTTTTCTATGTACTCTATGAGACCTAGATACCCTTTTTAACGAAATGTAAAGTAACTTTATGAGAATGTTTGTCTTGACGTTAATATCTTTTCAGCGTTAGTTAATTAACTATAGCACTCTGTATATAAAAGAATACTAGAGGTCAACGATATTCCACTTATCATAATTTAAATTTTCAATATACCTATGTAGACTTAAGTCTATTTTCAAACCACTCTTTTTTTATACCTTTATTTTAATCCAACACTTATGAGTGCGAATAGCTATGTTCGTTAGACACTTGGTTTCAGATGCGAAGGTTGATGGTTCGTGCCCGGACTCCGGTGAAATTTTTTTCAGAGTGGCATTTGGGTATTTCGGGATGGGCTAATGGGGATGGGCCAATGGGGGATGGGTCAATGGGCTATTTGGGGATGGGCCAATGGGGATTTAGGATGGATATTTGGGGATCCTTAATATTTGTGGCGGGCCAATGGTCCTCTGGGGATATTTGGGTGGTCCTCTGGGGATCCTAAATATTTAGGATGGGTCTATATACCAGACGTTAAGGTCTTTGAGACGTCGTTTGATTGGTTAAGTGTGAGGGGTGCTGCGTGGGGGATGAAGGGGGGTAGAATTTTTTCATATTTTTTTGTATACACTAGACGTTAAGGCCTTTTAGACGAGACGTCGTTTGCTATGATTGGCTTTTAGTATGAGGGGTTCTCCGTGGGGGATGAAAGGGGGTAGTTAGAATTTTTTTACTATTTTATTCGTCACCCCTATGACGTCACCTATCCAAATAACGTAGCACATGCGCAGAATGAGATTTACCCCCACTCCAAAATGATCCAAATTGACCAGAACGAACCTTAGATTTTCTTATGGAGAATACCATGTTAAAATCGCGAAAATGGTCCCGTACTCTTGTTGCATAGTTACTGAGTTTTAACACTCTTTACACCTGCCTCCCACAGTCCACCCCAATGTGGGGACCTGGGAGGGATAAATTTCCATTCAATAGAAGAAGTGATCAGATGGTCATACACGGGGGTTAGGTTTTTTATGAGAAATTGAGATATTTCTTTTAGTTGATTATGTGCACCGACAAAATTAGTGGCATTGTCACTATAAATGACGGAGGGGTTTCCTCGTCGTGAAACAAACCGTTTTAGGGTGGCGATAAACGCTTCAGTGGACAACTCAGATACCAATTCCAAGTGTACTGCCTTGGAGGAAAAACATACAAAAAGGGCAATGTAACATTTAGAAATGGGAGCCTTTTTTAGACCGGAGGATTTAACCAGAAAAGGTCCTGCAAAGTCAATACCGACTGTCTGAAAGGGGCGAGAGGGGGTAACTCGGCGTCTGGGAAGGGCAGCCATGAGTTGTTGAGCTGCGATAGCCTTAAATCTGTGACACATGCTACATTGGTGAATGATTCTTTTGATTTCGCGTAGTCCGTCAAGGGGCCAAAACTGTAAGCGCACGTTCGCAAGTACATTTTGGGGACCACTATGTCCTAATCTTATATGCTCTCTTTGTAAAACTAAGAACGAGAAATGACTGCTTGACGGCAATAGAATAGGATGCTTTTGCTGAAATGGTATATCAGCGTGTGAGAGTCTACCGCCTACTCTTATAATTTTATCTTTAAGAAATAAGCTCAAAGATGATAGACGTTTGTCGGAAGGAACTTGGTTTCTTTGGAGCTCGCGAATAAGGGTGGGAAAATGAAACTGCTGCACTTGTTGGACAAGGAACAATAATGATGTATCTAAATCGTTGCGAGAGAGAAGTTTTTGACGGTTAGACTTTTGTTTGATGATTTGTATGAACTTAAATACATAAGCTGTTGCCCTGACTAATTTGACGAAAGAAGATGAACGTGCTATTAAATCCAAAAACTGGTTAGAATGGGGGGTGGTTGCAACAAAGGAATTCTTAAGTTCTTCAGGAGGGTTAGGAATCTTTGAAAATGAATTTTGACACGCAGTATCTTGAGATGTTTCCCACAAGAAGGGTGGTCCTGAGAACCAAAATTTGCCAGGTGCTTGTAAAGGTTGACCTCTGGATAATAGGTCCGCAGGGTTGAGTTGAGATTTGACGTGTCTCCATTCAGCTGAATGAGTTAATTGCTGAATTTGGGTGACTCGATTGCGGACAAAAACTGCCCATCGCGTTGGGATACCTTGTGTCCATGAAAGTGCTATCTGCGAATCGGACCATAAAATAGATGAGGAGATCTGTAACTGTTTTTCCAAAATATGCCGAAGGCGAGAATAGAGATGGGCTAAAAGAGTCATGGAACATAATTCTAGCTTAGGGATAGTTAAGGGTTTACTCAAAGGGGCTACGCGAGACTTGGATATAAGAAGTTGAGAGGAAGCAGTGCCATCTACATAAACTGCTCGTAAATAAAAACAGCCTCCATACGCCACTGAGCTGGCATCACAGAAACCATGAAGTTCTAAATGGAGAACTACCTTGGAAAGGAGGGTATATCGTGGAATTTGTAAAGTGGGCAATAGAGCCATGCTTTCAACAAAGGCGTTCCATTTTTTAATAAGGGAGGGATCTGTTATGGGTTCGTCCCATGATAGTTTTAGTAACCATAGTTGTTGCATTATCAGCTTTCCTTGTACAATTACAGGATTGATGATACCTAGAGGGTCAAAACATTGCGAAATTGTAGACAATATTCGTCTCTTAGTTGTGCAGGTGCCAAAAGAAGAAGGAGATGATATTTGTAATTTGTCTGTTTGGGGGTTCCAGACAATTCCTAACACTTTACTGGGATTTTCATCTAAGTTTAGATCCTTTTCAGACGGGGAGTGGGGAAATTGATTAATTGAAAGGTCGGTGGAATTGGAACAAAATTTGTGAAGTTCGAATCCTGACATAGCTAGTGTTGATGTGAGGTTATGAAACAAGTTTTCAAGTTCCTCAATGTTGTTTGCTCCTGTTAGTATATCATCAACATATGTTTGTGACAGGAGGGCTTCTTGAACATCGGGATACTGAGGGTTCCTTAGTGCTATTTCTTTTAGAGAGCGACATGCCAGGTAAGGAGCACTAGTCTGACCAAATGAGACGGTGTTAAGTTGAATACAAATGAATGGAGATGAAGGTGAGTCTCTCCAGAGTGCATTTTGCAGAAATCTGAACTTGGGGTTTAATACAATTTGACGGTACATCTTGGAAATATCTGCAGTCAGGGCATATTTGAAATTGCGAAATCTTACGAGAATGTCCAGGAGTTCAGGCTGGACTCTAGGTCCCTTCAATGAAATATCGTTCAATGAAACCATAGATGAGGATTTGGATGAGTAGTCAAACACTACTCGCACTTTAGTACTGGAACTAGTGTCCTTGTAGACACATAAATGTGGTACAAAATATTTATGTTGCAGTTGAGGGGTTTGCAGAGTCAGTGGGACGAATTCTCCATGTCCTAACTCGACATATTCGTATAATAGTTTTCTATATTCTTTTTTCATTTTGGGTTTTTTCTTCAACCGATTCTCAAGGGAGATGAAACGGTGTTTGGCTGCTACGAATGAATCTCCGAGCTCATTATAGGCCGAATCATGAGTGAGCGGAAGATCTACTTGGAAACGTCCATTTGGAAGCGTATCATCCTCAGATGGATGTTCCCCACTCTGAATTTCTTCCTGAGTCCAAAATTTTTCCATGAGAGAATCTATATATACTTCATGAGAGGGGTCCATCACAACGTGTAAAGAATGAGATACTGCTAAAGGTTTGGGTTTGCCTGTGATAGAAGTAGAAGGAACTACTCCTGATATCACCCATCCTAAGTGAGTAGAAATGAGGGTGGGAAGTTCTTTCCCTAACCTGTGGATTTGATCTGGTTTCAACAAAGAGTAATAAACATCCGCTCCCAGTAAAATATCTATTTGGGAGGGAACCCCGAATCCCGGATCAGCTAAAGAAGCTAGCAGATGAGAGGGAATGTTCAAAGATTGTTTATTAACGAAAACCTGAGGAAGGAATCTAGTTATTTGCTCAACTATTGCACATGTGGTATTGAAACTTAATGAATCGTCAATGGTGGAACAAAAGGTGACATCCATCATAGACTTTATATTATGATTGTTATTACAAATGCCAGATACCCATAAGGATTGCTCATAAGTTTTACCATTCAACTGTTCAGCTAAGTCTGACACAATGAAGGAGTTTTGGCTACCTGGGTCCAAGAGCGCTCGCGCTTGAATAGGTGGACCTTCTAGCGGATATAGGAGGATATTAGCTGTGGCTAAAAGAACATGGTTTCCATTGAGATTCAACATTGCTAGATTTGGTTGAGAGTGATGTACATCTTCTTCTTGAGTGGAAAGAGAGTGCTGATTTCGGGAAGTATTGGCGTTATCAAAATGTCCGTCATTGTAAGTTCCTGTACGCATACTATTATTAGAATTTACGCTAAAGGCATTGGATTGACTGGTATTGCCACTGCCGGCAGCCGATCTGTTCAACGAACTTAACGCTACGTTCCGTTTAGGACTGTTAGTTGACATGTGAAGGAGGGAATGGTGTTGTTTTCTACAAATGGCGCAGGCTATTGAGGAGAAACATTCTGAGACTAAGTGTTTGGAACCAAGACAATTGAAACACATACGATTATTTTTAACGAAAGTAGGTCGTTTCTGGACGGACATATCCCCGAATTTAGGGCAGGAGTAAATTTTATGTCCCGAGGTTTTACAATAACTGCATGACTGAGTTCTTAGAGGAGTGGATCTGAAAGCAGAATTCACCGAACGTTGAAAAGAATTTTCATTTTCGTCCACATCAGTTGATGACTGATCTAACTGTGTGTCATGGTGTGAAAGCAAAGCTACTCTACTATTAGGTGTGGTCATACTAGAAGATTGATTACGATGTGAGGGTGAATGGTTTTCAGTTTTTTGCTCTTGAAAAAGTAAATTTTCTAAAACTGTACATTTTTTCTTCAGAAAATCGAAAAAACGATCACTGTTAATTAGCTTTTGTTCGGGTTCTTGTTCCTCTAATGATTTTTTAGTATTAAAATCAAGTTTACTTTTTAATAAATGGACAATTAAAGCGTCAAACAAATTCTCCTTACTTATATTCAAATTTAATAATGACTGTACTATTGCTTGAGATTCTGAGGTAAATGTTCTTAATTGCTGTGCTGTACATTTGTTAACAACATTACATGACATAAGTTTATTAAAATGCGCAGTAACAATTTGCCGTTCATTATTATATCGTGCATTAAGAAGTCCGATTGCAACATCAAAGTTACTCTCATTCACTGGCAATTGAGAAATTAATTGCAAAGGTTCGTTACGTAAGTATGATTTTAAGTAATAAAACTTCTCAGTTTTTGAGGTGAGTTTAGAGTTGTTTATTATTAATGCATTAAAGAGTTCAAAAAAGGCACTATATTTGGTACTGTCACCAGTGAACACCGGAATATCTATGAAAGGAAGCCGAATATGAGTCTCACCCTGTATGCTACTTGTCTGACTAACAGGGGTTGGAGGTGAATTTAAAGAGTCGAACGCATGCTGTAATTTACAACGTAAAGAGTAATATTTTTCTTCGACAATTTCCCGGTCGAGGATTTCATTCTCAACATTTGCAGATGCACATTCAATACTGTCTTGAATATCACAATATTTATTGAAATGATTTTCTAAATGGTCTAAGCGGATTTTAATAGCATACTTATCTGTCTGTGCTTGATTTTTATCATACCACGTGGCTATACGCGTAATCGAGGCTTTAGAGCTAGAGCGCTGCTTAATTAACGTATCCATTTCAAGGATTATTCAAAGCCGATGCCAGTTATCAAATGAGAGATTGAATATTGCATCCGTCTATCTTTATCACAAAGGTAAATATTCAAAATCAATCAAAGTCTTTTACATGTTACATGTAGTAGTCAACGTCTGTCGCGAACAGTTATAGCGTTATATTTCAAGAAAGAAGGAGCTATGGTATATACAATATATATTACAATTGTTTACAAAAGAAAAATTTAACAAAGAACGAATACCAGTGATAAACACTAAACTTATTGGTACAAAGTATTCCATCAACCACAATGGCTCATAAGCAAATGTTAGAATTTATCTTTACATTTTTGGTATCAAATTACACATTTACTTTTCATTACCACCCGGTATTCAATAATATAACTTTTATTTTATTACTAAACAAACTGTGTGGAATAATCTTTTATTGAAACACATTTATACATTCATATTATTGTAGGTTTCACGTTGAACAGTAATTAATATTACAAATATTTTTGCATGCAAAATAAAACGCAGGAAAATGGACGATTTTATTTCATCTCTGCCGCTGAAAGAAAAAAGGAAGAGACAGGATACCTAATCATATACCAACATGTTAAATATACATCATGTGAACCTTCATGTTAAAATGCTTCCTTCAATTCTCCGAATATAAAAAATATATATACAATGACTTACAGTTTAGGTTTTCTTGATGTCCACTTCTTTAAGGGCTGCCGGGTGCAACCAAGAACAACTCTGGATTAAGCCGGGAACGGCTTATCTCGTCCGGAACATTACAAACAGGCAGCGGCGCTCTGTATGTGTGAGTGCTGAATGATGGGGTACCAATATGTTGAAGAAAACTGCACTGATTTTATTGTTTCATGAACTTTAAAGAACTAACTTTACCACTGGATCACAAATCCGGCTCGAACTGTTGTGTCAGTTAGGGATAAAAATTAATTTCTACTCATTTTTTCTTGACAACGGTAGCTGGAACGCTACCGAAACGTTGAAATAAAGAATTCAAAAATATTGTGGTTTAATTTCCCAAGAAATTAAAAAAAAAGAATGAATAATATACCACAAGGAACATACAGAAGATAGTATTCGGTTTATTAACTATTAATTTTTCTTACCTTCAAAAGCACCGATGTAATCGGCAAATCCCCAATCAATAAGGATTGAATTAATATCCATGGTTTGAACACAATTTTTTTGGAAACAGGAGCAGATAAGATAAAACCATAACACTGACCACTGCGTGACTGTAACTGAAAACTGACGAAAAACTCAAAGATCCGAGAACCACCTGTGGCGTCTCTTCCTATCTCTGTTTGTCTATAGGTATGGACGATACTTTATCTCTTTTCCTTCCTATATTCGGCGGTAGGGTTCAGAATTTCCAACGTTGCCGGAAGTAAAATTTGCAAAATTTGATTTAGTAACACAGAAAAACATAATTATTATAATTATTTAGGAACAAACTACACATAAAAATGCACATATGGAAAACAAAGAAACTCAAATTTCCTATGAAATATTATATACCCACCTTTATCTAATCACGAATTTATATTAGTAGTAGGTTCTTGTATTTCTCTTTTTGTAATCGAAATTTTAATTTTGTTACTGGATATAGGTACTTCATTTGTGATCTAATACTTCTCTATAAAATGATTTATTTAGTGGAATTATAATATATAATGTTTTTAATATGTATATGGCAAAGTCGACCGACGGAGACATAGAGCTCGAACATGTTGAAGATGTAAACTCAAAAGCATCAGTTCAAAAACTAACTAGCAAAATTTTCTAGAATTATAGTTAGTAAACACAACGAAAAACGTACGTTATATTAATAAAAAAAACATCAACACAATGATTTTTCACATTAATTTTGCTCCGATGCTCGAAATCATTACCACAATGCTTTTAAATTATTACTGAATGTACAAGGACGTAATATTAATGCTTAGCGGACTTTGATTTCAATCAGCAACGCTTCATGTAAAAATATTGATATCAATGACTTTGACATGGATTAATGTCCTAGTACATCGATTCTATGCCTAGTAAACATCAATTGATTAATAAATTTTGAATCAATAATTGAAAAACATTAACTAATTACTAAATGTACATTAATCAATAATCAGTTAGCATTATCATAATGGAAGAAAGCATGGATTAATGCCCTCTAGAACATTGATTCTATGCGTAGTAAACATCAACTGATTAATAAATTTTGAATCAATTGATAATTGAAAAACATTAACCAATCATCTAATATGCATTAATTAATAATCTGTCAGCATTATCATAATGGATAAATCAATAATAGTATTCCTGAAATAAGGGATGGAAAAAAGTATCAATACGGAATGGATCAAACTAAAGATGGACTGTAAAAAATAAAACCCTTTGGTAATTTAGAATCCCCACATAATATTTATTTTAAGATAAAAATAACTACTTATACATTTTACTGACCGTCTAAAAAGCTACATAATACATGTATTTTAGGAAATGAAGAGGAGGGCTTCATTTTGAAAAAATAAACTTCTATGAATGCCCAAATCATAGCACATTCTGCTGGAAAATTGAGATTAAATATATAACAAATTTTGAAACAAATATCGACTGTCCTAATTAAGTTGAAAAATTTATATTTAATTCCATCAAAATATGTATATATTTCCTTTATTTTTGTTATGTCTTCACCAATTGCAAATATAAATGGTTGTATTGCTGTCTTTTTCGCCTTTAGAAGACTTATCCACTCTTCAACTTCTTGGGTGGTTCTTCCAATATACAATGTACAGGGTGGGGCAATCTTCTGACATCGGAGGATTACATTGTTGTGGTGAGAGATAGAACTTCATAGTTTTGTGTGAGCTAATACAGTTACTTAGGGCACATTTTGAAAATACTTTCGATTCTACAGGGTGTTCCAAAACCATATAGCAGCACAAACTTACATTTTTTTAAATGGAACGTACTATATTTTGTTCAAGAATCGAAAAGATCTCACCGAGAGCGTTCCAAAAATATAGCACTCTAATAAATTATAAGGGTGTTTTACAAAGATATGGCCAATTATTAGCAAAAAAGACCTCCTCTTTAACACTCTGCAGAACAGTAAATTAAAATAAATCAACAGGTCTTTGTGTTCAAATGTCATACACACATCATTGGCTGTGCTCAGTATTAATAACTTTTTTCATCGGTGGCTTCTTTAATACAGGGTGAAACAAAACGCAAATTTAGCAATATCTCAAAATGTTTAAATGAATCACCCTATAAGTCTTTTTACAATTTGTTAGTACAATTAATAAACTTTCAAACGATGTAGTAAACTTAGGGCATTAGTTAATGGAAAATCGTAGATATTTTATGATAATGGTCAAAAACAATTATTTCACATACACAAATTGAATGGTATTAAATTTTTACATGCAACATCTTGTGAATTTTAACATTTCTAAGGCATGAATTCTAATCGTAATTTTGGATGCATCTAAAATATATTTGACTTCTACTCTTACCATTAGAGGAAGGAAAGAAGGAATTATGTTGGAAGAAATATTTTTGTTTACTGTAAGTAGGCTAATGTCATTATAGTAGGTACTAATAAATATAAAAGCAGTTTGTAGTCTTTACGAAATAATTACTCAAGTCACCACAAACAGTATATCTTAGTTATGTAAAATGCAAGCTTGTAATTCGTTTTCCAACTTTTTCTATTTTTGAAAAACTAACAATTATGAAAACCAACATTATAAGAACACTCACATTTACATAAATGAACATTGACATTCTATAAAAAGTATGGTAGTTTATGCTAAGTGTTCAAAATGGCGATCATTTACTTCCATACAATTATTTTCAAAAACGAGGATCTTACTCTTTCCAACATAGCTGGAGTTATTGTGGAAAATGCGTTACGTTTTATACACAAGTTGCTTAATGTATCCCCATAAAAAGAAATCCATCGGTGTGAGATCTAGAGATCGAGGAGGCCACGAAATTGGTCCACCACGTCCTATCCACCTGTCGGTAAAATTTCTGATATACAGATGCTCCATCGCTTGTTGGAACCACAAGTTAACTATTGTGTATGAATCAACTTCCTAAACACAAACGAAGAATACAGAAATATCTCTTTGACATTTATTAGTAGATACTATTTTGATAGTAGCCCACTTGATATAATCAAAATTATGGCTTGATTATGTTTCGCCCATTCTCAAACAAGCCTATAATAACAATTCTTGAAAGTGAAACATGAATAAATATGAAATTTTTGGTAATTCCAGGTAGGTACCTACGGTATTAGCAAATATTTTATTTCATTGATTAGATATTGTAGATGCATCCAAAATTACGATTAAAATATATGCCTTAGAAATGATAAAATTTACAAGAGGTTGCATGTAAAAATTTAATACCATTTAATTTGTGTATGTAAAATACTTGCTTTGACCATTATCATAAAATATCTACGATTTTCCATTAACTAATGCTCTAAGTTTACTACATCGTTTGAAAGTTTATTAATTGTACTAACAAATTGTAAAAAGACTTATAGGTTGATTCATTTAAAAATTTTGAGATATTGCTTGATTTGCGTTTTGTTTCACCCTGTATTAAAATCCATCGATAAAAAAAGTAATTAATACTGAGCACAGCCAATGATGTGTGTATGACATTTGAACACAAAGACTTGTTGATTTATTTTAATTTACTGTTCTGCAGAGTGTTAAAGAGGAGGTCTTTTTTGCTAATAATTGGTCATATCTTTGTAAAACACCCTTATAATATATTAGAGTGCCATATTTTTGTAACGCTCTCGGTGAGATCTTTTCGATTCTTAAACAAAATATAGTACGTTCCATTTAAAAAAATGTAAGTTTGTGTTGCTACGTGGTTTTGGAACACCCTGTAGAATCGAAAGTATTTTCAAAATGTGCCCTAAGTAACTGTATTAGCTCACACAAAACTATGAAGTTCTATCTCTCACCACAACAATGTAATCCTCCGATGTCAGAAGATTGCCCCACCCTGTATAAAAATGATTGTTGCGAATCTTGGATGGTGAATTTGGTGGTTTGGCGTTTTCCTGTAACATCTTTTTTTATAGTTTTGCCTGTGGGAACAAGATATCCATGCAATGCCCACAACACTGCTGCATGGCGTCCATCTGCAAATAAAATCAAGCGTATCATCTACTTATTAATCATTCCATATTTATAGTATCAGCTACCAACTGTCATTTGATTTGACGGATATTAGTTTTTCAGAAAACCGAAAATACAAAATTAAAATTAAGCTTGTTAAAGCTGATTATATACATCACTTACTTTCATTCACATCTTGGCCTAGTTTCTGTAATACTCCTTTAATGGTTTTATCTTTAACGTTTCCATTAACTAGGAACTATTTTTCCATATTTTTGTTCCCATCCTGTCACCAAGCCGTCAGAATTTTCATAAGCACTGGAGAAATCCATGTCTATCTGGAAATGAAATGAAGAATGAGCTTCAAGTGGAAATGAGTTGAAAAAAATTAACAATTGTCTCACCAATCTAAATCCCGAGGGTTGACTATAGAAAGGCCATTTTTCTAAAATGTCTGTAGTAGACTCCAAGGATTTAATTTCTTCCAATCGGTGTTGGCTACAGGCTTTCCAATAATAGTCAAATTCTTCTGAACTTAAATTGTCAAATTTGAGTGACCTTATTTTTTCTTCCGCATCTACTTCTGGGACTAAAATATAATAATTAGCATAGTTGACTATTTATAGTACAATTTTAAAAAGTTTAATTGAACGTTTTAATATATAATAGATATCAAAAGACTTAAGATTATCTTACCGAATTTTAGTAATTTTCGAGAGGACTTATTTTCATTTTTACCATCGATTGAGTTGTCTCTTGTCCTTGGGAAAGCCTGTTTGAATGTAACTGTGGAATTTCTCCATTTATTGTACAATTTTCCTCTTTTCGATGTCCGATAAAACTCCTGCAACACATGCAAAAAAGTTACTTTATTAGGCATATTATACTTTAATATATAATTTAAAATTATCTTACCAATGATTCAGTGGGAAATCTATTAATTATTTCCTCTTCTAACCTATAGCTAGTTTTCATAGTCATTACTATTCCCTTTTAAATCGATATATTGAAACTTGTATGAAGTTATTTGACAAACTAGAATTATAATTAAATTAACTCTGTATCCGAACCAACCTTTTCTAAACCCATATTTATATACGATATTTTTTTCAATAAATAATGAGAAGTTCACGAAATGCTTATTCGTGAAAATACGTATTTCACAATAAGACTAAGACATAAACACAATCATGATATGAAAAACCAGTTTTTAATTTTAAGAAAAGTACCTACACATTACACAATAATGTGATTTATTTCGAAAAAAAAATGCTTCTGCATGTATTTGCCATCTGTATAGTATTCAAACAATTTAGGTATAGGTATTGCTTACTAATATTATTAAACAATGCTTTACAGAATATCTACATATTACTGTAACGAAAACCTTTTGACAATGGATTTGAGCTTATTCGAAAAACAATAATAATAATTTCCTAACTTACTTGTCTGTGGTACAAAATAGGTTCTCCTATAAAAATCACTGCACTTTTTTTGGTCTTTTCACTTGTAGGATAATAATATATACACTGCACTTTTTTGTGTAGGTACTCACTTTTGTAATAATTGGGGGAATATAGGTAGGCTAAATATTAAAATGTATATAACAAGAGGACTAGGATTACTAGGAGGCAATGCCGTTATTGTCTCTTCCACATTAATTTGGCGGGAATTGAGCATATGTTAAGGTGGTGGGAGACAACAAGACGTAATATTAATGTATTTGGACATCAACTCAACGTATTTAACCATCAAGTTATGATTTGTTGTATTATTTAATAAGTTTGGGCATTATATCGATGCTAGGGGTACATTAATTGATGTTTATAGGCATTGGTGTAATGATTTGTTGTATTATTTAATAAGTTTGGGTATTATATTAATACTAGAGATACATTAATTTATGTCTATATGAATTATTGTAATGATTTTTGATTATTGACTTATAAATTTCAGAGTATTAATCTATAAGCACTGACATTATTTTGTCTCTTTGTGCAATGATTAACTTATGTCTTCTAGGTGATTGGTTTAATGTAAATTATCCTCGTATTTATGTGAAATATCATTATCTTGATGTATTTTGGTACAAAAATAATTAAATTCTTGCATTAGTATAATGTCCAGACATACATTGTAATAATCCAAATAAATATTAACTAATGTTTTTAAAGCATTATCATGATAATTTCATTACATTAATACTATGGAAATGGCATTATCGTAATGTTTTTCACTTGATGATCTTGGGACATTAATATCACGTACGATTTTTTTTTCTGTGTCAGCGTCAACTAACAGTTATCCGTGAATTCTAAGCAGAACAATTGAATACCTGCTATACAATTGTAAACTAGAGACAAATCTTTATGGAATAGTGGTAATGCAATGATCACAGAACAATCAATAAAGTAATGGCAGGTTTTCTAAAAACTTGCTATTGGTAGATATTAGAATAATGGCAAGTCAAAAATCTTAGGTAGGTACTTGTATAAGCTGAATTTTCTCAGTGTATTTTGATAACTTTCAAGGTGTATATAACCAAATCACACCACTTTCTTTCAGTTATTTCAAGGATACCTTGGATTTTATAGTAGTAATTATAAGTCCTGCATATTGACCCATCCACGTTTAAAAAATCGAACTTGTATTTTTACTGATCATGATTCCGGGCGTTGAATGGACATTCCACTTCTATTATACCATCGTCATTCACAAGCCCGTCGGGAGAAGCTGCTGAGTGAGAATATTTTCGATAAATAAATAAGCCAGCTTCTTCACATATTGAATTTGTTTGTTTAGTATACGTCATTGAAATTGCTATTTTTTCATATTCAATGCCATAAAGAACTGCTGGAGATTTCAGTTGTTTATCTGTTCTGAAAGTCTAAGGGCCAGTTGTATGAAGCATAGTTAACCTAATGTCTAAGGTTAACCCATGATCACAGCTATTAGAGTGTTGTACGAAACGTAGTCAAGGATTATTTTGGTTAACTCATGAGTTAACTATGCAATTCACTGAACCACCAAAAATGGTGGTTTAACTAAAGTTCATGGAATAAACGTCAAATTCTGATGTGACATATCTTATAATTGACTTTCATATACTATAATTTTACAACTTTTTATTGTTTACAATGGAAAACGTGGATTATTTTGAAGAATTAACGGATGATGAGGATTTTCTAGAAATGATAAGGGAAGTAGAAGAAGGTTTACTTACTTATTTGTATACGACTTTTATACCTTATTGGAGATTTTATACTGGGTTTTAGGTTTAAGGAGAAACGCTCGCATATTTCGAGCAAGAGAAAATAATTTTGAAAAGTGGACGGAAAAAGAATTTTTTAATCAGAATATCATTCAGAATATCAAAAGGCACTGCAAGTATCTACATCATCCAATTTAATTTTTTTATATGGACCACCGCCAGTGCCTTGAGCATAACATTTTTCGTCAGCATATTTTTTCTTTACTCTTTTTTTAATATTTCTATACTTATTCAAAAGCACGTCACTTGTTCGTTGTGTAGTTGCACTGATAAAATTAAATTCTTCAGCCAACTGAGGCCACAAATTTTTCTTATGCCGAGAACTTTCTGCATCCGTTTTTTTACACTCTATAACGTTTTCATACTTAGAAACTAGAGAAATCAACGTCGATTCTTCAAATGCACTAAAATTTGGAGTACGCTTGTTTTCTTTATCTGCCATCTTTCTTTCCACTTCAAAGAGAACACACAAAAAAGTTTTTAACGCTGATATTGGTATTTAACGCCAAGCACGCTTTTGATCATTGACTGTCATCACACTGTCATTGATTAACGATCAAAAACTATGACGATTTTCCAAGTTAGTACCAACAATATTGATAAAATGCTCGAATGTTACTAGAGATTCGGATAACCAACATGAAAATATTAATTTGACCGTGGTTCAACTGACCACAACACGAACACCTTTCGTACAACGATTGATTGATTTGACTATGGTCAACATGTGAACCTGGTTCAGTTGATTAATTATTGGTTAACTACGTTACATACAACTGGCCCTTAATTATGTTCGGATACGATGCAGTACTTCGTGTTTTACAAATTCTGCCAAAATTGGATGAGGTTACTCTCATTTTCCTTTCATTCATCCATATATCACTGCCTCTTTGTAGTCTGGTAGTGGATTCTATTTTATTCCTCTCGTTTTGTGACAGATTCAAATTGTTCATGAATGACTGACACTTTTCGTAAATTTGTCTTTGGTTTTTAAAAGGATACTTTGTTGAGGGTGCACATTTCACATACTAATTCACCACTATACGTTTTTTTCTCGTCTGTAGAGCTGTCACACTCTTGGTGAATTCAGCGATTACAACGATCACATTGAACCCAAGTTGTTGTATTCTCTAGTATTCCATGCCCACAGTAAGCACATTGGGGCAAATCTTCGTCATCTTCGGGACAAATTATCTTGTCTAAATCAACTTTCTTTTCATATCCTTTCAAATATCCACCAGTGAAATGAGTATTCAATTTTCTCCCTTTACGTGACCAATACTCTTGGGAACATTCTCATCTTGCTTTGTTAAACGGGCATAGATATATACTGAAATAGATAGTCATCTCAATGTTTAAGTTTTTGTACTGATTTTAGCGCACTCTACGTGGTAGTAGTTAGAACAAACAAAGCCGCCAAAATGTGAAATAGATTAATCTAGCCACTCGTACAAGTAGGAACTTTCTTTTTTCCATTTTTAGTCGCATCAACACCTAGGGTTATTAGCGACAATAGTATTTACATAATTATTAAATAAAATCAATAAATAACAGATTCCATAACAGAAATATTATATACAGGGTGTTTCTAAATTCATGCGACAAAATTCAAGAGGAGATTGCTCGTCAGAAGTAAGTTATAGAAACTGATAAATTTTATTTCTGTGATGTTTATTCATCAATTCTACCCAATAATTATGGGAAGATTCCAAGTAGTAACGGTTGAAAAAATGAATTTGTTAATATTATTTACATTTATTCCAATTACATCTTCGGTATAAATATTATACCTGTTACAATTAAAGTGTTTACACTTGGCTAGTTTGTAGACTAGACGGATAGTATATAAAACATATAATACAAATATAATTTGTAGTTTTTCGAAAACTTGGATATTCAATATTCATGTTGGTTGGAAAATGACCGTGTTCTTCAACCACTTTACCCACACGCC
>CAJUYG010002741.1:0-22472 GCA_910591675.1 Galerucella calmariensis
CCATTAAAGCACTGAGCTCTTGTGTAATCAGTAATCAAAATGGTGTGGGAATGCCTAGACAAACTCATTGAGCTAGGCCAGAACAATATAGTCACCTTACTATGGATACCAGGACACACTGGAATATAAGGAAATGAAATAGCAGATGAACTAGCAAAGATGGGGACTGAAATACCTCTCTGGCGGATCAAATGAAGGCATAAGTCGAAGTAAAACTGCGCTAAGAGTTTTAAAAGAGATCCTAGCGGGACATTGTCGCCTGAATGGGTACCTAAAAAAGCTCAAAATAGTGGAGGAAGAAGAATGTAGATTTTGTGGCATGGAAGAAGAAACCTACATCCACATACTTTCCAACTGGGCAGCTTTTCAGAATCCTAGAGCACAGCACCTGGGAGATTACTGGATAGAACAGGGATCATTTACCTGAGTTGAAGCCTGCAGATATCCTGAAATTCCTCCGGAAAATAGGACTAAAGGAACTACTAGTTTCTGAGACTCTCCTCAGAGTGAATGTCACCCCGAAATAAATACATACATACGAGTAAAGGTGAACGCATTGCCGATTCATTAGTCAGACAAGAGGCTGGACTAAAACTTTTATGACCCAGCAACATCTACGGCTATTGCGAAATTTGCCAAACGTTACACCCATGCTCAATTCCTAAGAAGATGGAATGAAATCAATGAATGCAGTTTTGCCGAGATCACCTTTGGCGAGCCTGGAAAGCTGGCGTCGAAGAAATCCTTGGCGATGACTAGGAAAAACCTATGCTCAACAGTAGGATTTCTGACTGGCCACTGTCAACTAGAGATGCGTCTCCATACAAGGGAGTTAGTGGAAACACATATATTATGTAGGATGTGTGAATAAGAAGGAGAAATCTGTCAGTCATGTCTTATGCGAGTGCCCGGAGCGAGGCCCGGAGTTATCGTCAACGAGAGTGTGTAATCAGAGAGTATTTGGCCTACACTTGCCGATAAAAAGAATATATCCACTAGTGAACTGTCCACCTTCCTCTGGAAAGGACAGGATGGTCGATGACCTATGAGGAAAACACCTCGGGAGGATGTACAAAGGGTCACATGTAGCCTAAGTGCGGAGGACCTAAAATCACCCTTCATCAATATTGGCACAACTTCATATGACATGAATTTCAGCCTTACAGATGTTTGTGGTTTTTCTAAAGCTTTCAGAATGTGTGGCTCCTGATTAGTACATTCGCCTATCCTATTGCCTTTGAGAAGTCTATTTACGTGAAATGAATGAATCATAAATCACTTTTTCCAAACAAAAATCCATGGAAGTTGAAGTTGATGGGGAAATGTTTTTCCTAATTCAATCAAAATCAATGTGAGTGTTGAGCACGATGAATGCATCTTCGGCAGTGACAGTAATCCTAAATAGTCCCGGAAAGCCATAATTTATATGAATGTTTATATCTCCTACTACCCATCCGACGTAAATCTCCGAAAAGCCGCATTTGAAACTTTTCTCATATTTATACAAATGGATATATTTTTCAGACATTTTTTTTTCGTTGCGACCTAAACTTTAAATTTCTCCTCTATTGGCTTCGTTCTCTCCGAAGCCTATGAAATGCATGTGAATATATGTGAAAATTCGTAAAATGGACAAATTATCTTCCCAGGGACTTGATGAGTTTCGCGAAGTTTGCCAGGAGCACGTAGAAAAAGATTTGCCCGAACTTTTAGCGGAAAGTTCAAAGATTATGTACGTAAAAGTTCATCGGAAATAAGAAAATTGTATCGAAATAAACCGGTAGATTTTATTGGTTCCTAAACGCTATAATTTTCGACTGAAAGTTTCGGCTGACGACGTTTATCTATTTCTTGAAAAAACTTTATTGATGCTTTTTTTTGAATAATAAAAATCGTTCAGAAGACGTGAGAATGATTTGATTCTGTTTTTATTTTCTCCAGTTGAATGAATACCACTATTGTATGGATATCAAGATAATGATGGTCGTGTTCGTGCATTGTTTTAAATTATAATTTTCACAGAATATTTGGAAAGTTATCAACAAATGAAGTATCGCCGCATAATTTATATTCTCAACATATCTAAACCCTTCTTACATTCATACGTTTGGGTTGTGCTCAACAGCACAGGCACTTGAACTGAATCTTTGTACCATTACCCATGTTATCTACCTACTTCCATTCCAGAAGCTTCGTGTCTTCTATATAGGCCACCAGTTTATCTGAAGGAATCATCAGTAGTTGTGATGGATGTATTATTTTTACTCCAAAGTGCTTCCGTCAGAGTCCTTGTAAGTTCTCACAGAAGCAGAGTATGTGAGTAGGTTTCTCATCGTAGAGTTTACATTTTCTGCACATAGGCTCACTAACTTTGTCCATCCTGTGTAGATGCTTCCTTAGGGTACAGTGTCCAGTCACCAGGTCGGTAACTGTCTTCAAGTTTCTCTTATCCAGTTTCAACAGCATGGACGAGAGTCTACCTTATTCAGTAAACAACTCTTAGTATGGAAGTTTCCTTGCGTCAGTCTCCATTTGAGATGGTGTTCCTTAACTAGCCAGCTCCCGACTTCCTCTCTTATGTAATCCTTTGTGATTCCACAAAACGGTTCCGGACCTATGAAGTCTCCTTTGGAACCTTCTTCAGCTTACTGGTATGCCATTTCATCCCCTGCAATCCCCTTATATGCAGGCACCCATATTAGTGAAATATGTGTTCATTCAGTATTGTTCCAGTTATTTCAGCGTGTCCTTCTCGAACATTGTTCGGGGACCATAAGCCTCCAGATTTCAGCCTAAAAATTACCATCGCTGCCTCCGACCTTACAGAAAGTTCCAAAGGGGGAAGACCAGCAAGGGCTTTCATTGATGCCGTCCCTGTGCTGTTCATTGCTGCAAGGAGGGCTTGTCATTGGATTGCAGTTGGTATGTTCACTGCTCACTTCTGTCCTTCTCCATCAGATTATTGTTCCATAGGTAATCGTTGGTCTTATAACAGTTGTGTAAAGCCAGTGAACCACCTCAGGTCGCCCATTATTCATCTGCATTGCCAGAGAATCCTTCTGAGCATACAAAACTTTCAACCTTCGTTTATTAACTCTTAGTATCACTTGGATTTGTATCCCATGTTTTTCTTTATATTGAAGAAGTATCCAAGAAATGCATCCAAGTACATGGGATCCATAAGTTGATTGTAGTGCCATGAACATTCTAAGATGTCTACTGTGGCGTCTTGGGAAATATCCTTATATTACTTGGTTTTCACATGAAACTCGATGGTGAAAACGTCTTCGGTTACAAATAATGAAGAAGCAGATCATATAATTTCAGTCGCAGGTCTGCCTATATATTTCACTTAAAAATGCTTTAGAATTACACACTGGAGCAATTTCCAACTAGCTCTAGTCTTAACGCTTGTCTCAACTTTCTTATATACATGCGAGTGGCTTCTTGAATATTCGAGAGGGATCCCACAAAATCCATTAAATTGTGAGGGTTGAAATGTTGAAGGTTGAAGAAAACACTTACTTAAATATCACTTCACTTCCACTTAGTTTTTTCAATAATGTAGTATTCGACTGACCTACTGACCAACTTACCTAAGTAGAGTTCAAGTTATAGTTGCAAATATAAATAATGTAGTACCTATTCTCGAATCCAGAACTTTGTATAAGAACTACTTTTATATAAGTAATCGTTGATAAACATATCTATAATAGTAGAGGAAAGTCACCAAATATGGAATGCCTTCATTTCTCTAAGACTATAAGTATGAAACGCAACACTCGACCATCTTCTGTTTCATTCGGTCTACTAACTATCGCACCCACACCATAGAGTCAGTTGCGCGAATGCTTCACGTGTGGCAGGCGTGTTTTGTTTTGTTGTCGTGCAGAAAATTTTGAAGGTAAGTAATAAACGAGTATTACTAGCTGTTAGGTTTGTTTATCTAATTCCGCTATCAAATGTGACACTTTACGTCACTCCTTGACGTTAGGTAACGTCACATTTTTCATAACCTTCATATAATATATCAGTTATGAAAAGTTAGTTATGTAAAAACTTTACGTAACTGTTTATGTTTCAACATAGAGATACCACATGAGTATCAAAGAATAATTTATTAATTAGGTAGGTACTGTCAAAACTGACAATTATTTCATTATTTAAACTGTACAATTAACCCATTATTTTAATTCAATAGTATTTTGAGATTTATAAACATTGAAAACATTATTCAGGACACAGTTATTTAAAGTAAGTCAATTTTCTGGGTGAATACATCATAGTAACAATACTTTTTAACACCATTTGATTCCACTTCAATATTATCATTGTAATTGAAGATTTTATTGAATATTATGAAAGCGCGGAATTAGATAAAACGTTGTACGTAGACACGTTATGAAGAGAGTAATTTGCGTAATTTGCAGAACTCGCTAGCGCTCGTTTTGGCAAATATTACGCTTGTTGAACAATATCGCTCTTTTCATAACTAATTACGTAAATATCTATTACGTAAGTGTTATACTATTCAGTACTTATATCGGTATTATGTTTATTTCACCATTTTGTGATTGTTTGTCATTGAAATATTGTAACTTTAAAAAATATTTAGAAGAGTTTGAACTAGTATAAAACTCCAAATATGGACAGTCGTCGGTGTCTTATTATGGAATATTAAATTAAATTCTTGATGTGTGGGCTTTGGGCACATTATGATTGTGCTGGTCTAGAGTTTGATACTTGGATCTGTGACTTTTGCAAGTAATTATGTAACTTCTTTCATTTATCACAATATATTATATTTATTCAATTGATCTCAAAAATATTAATGTCCATTTTTGTTATTGTTATGTTGATTTATGCGTATATTCTATATCTATTCCATATTTGGTTACTCGTTTGTGATTTTGTTTTTGTGTTAGATTTTAATTTGAAAACTAATATATTTGATTGAAGGCTGTTAATTACCACATATAAATGTATGACTGATTAGTAAAAACATTAAACTGATTTAATTTATATGAAGTTTTTTTTATATCCCAAAAACATAAATGTATTCCATATTTGGTGACTCTCCTCTTCATTATACACCAAGGTGGTAAAAACTATCATTATTGACCAGGCATCAAGATTATTTCGCGCGGGAATCTGCCCCGAACGGAATAAGGTGCGAGGTTTATAAATGTCTTCAACACTATTGTGTATATACAATTTTTTCCACTACTAGCCAAATTTAAGACTAAAATTGAAAATAATTCACAAACGCGAGAAGCGTTTTCCCCGTCGTCTGACTGACAAGTACCTACATTGTCAGTTTTCGATATATCATGAACGTACTCGTTATGTCATCAGTCATTTTTAGTTGGGCGCTAATTTTAAGCTGATGGCATTTTTATTTAAATGCTTTTATCTTGATAGGTAATTTCAAGCAGCAAATATGTTGAAGACAGTCTCCTGGGTATACAAAATTATGTTGCACAAGTTTTTCTTGAACTACTATTCCTGAATTCTCAAAATATTTGAATTTGTCCATTATTGACCTAGGTTAATAATAGAAGAAATTATTAACCACTAATAGAGAAATTCAACTTCTCAGTTAGCTAGAAGAGGCAATGATTGTCAACTTCACAGCTAGTACTGGTAAATTAGTATAATTTGGGATATTTCGTGAATAACCTACTAAATTATACGACAGGTACTACATCCAGTAACAGTAACTTCGCTACGATCTTCTATCCGTCGTCAGTGATGCCGCACATTTATACTTTAAGAGGTCCAAAAGTAAGGTCTGTCTTGTACTGGTGCCACAGTCCTGGATAAGTCCTAGATAAGTGTTCTGTCCAAGTTTGGCGAAAAATTTCAAAGCCCAATAGTAATAGTTGCCAGCCATAACATTAAAGGGGCAATTTTGATTTGCAAAGTTTTCACTGGGGTAGTTGTTATTAATACTAACTCTTATGCAAGTAAATTTGCGGAATAACCTCATAAAACTCTGGAATACTAACAGTTTTTTCAAACTAAAGGTTTAGGTAGCATATTGATAAATGGCTGTGGAATATTATTTACAAATATCTATTACACCGGCTTCAATAATAAATAACGGACACCGAAATTTTAGCCACATCCCAATTAAACCATCAATCTACGACATACGTGCCATTTGATGTATTGATGTATTGCGTTTGTATATGAATGATGACGCATGGGAGAAGATTCACTAAACCAACTGTATCTTTTCATACGAAGTGTCACTGGTCGCGTTCATCACAACGTAGCGCTACCGAAGCGATCATCAATTTCCTGCTGAACGCGTGTTTTGTTAACTGATCAGATTGAGCGATGTGGTATCAGTCGCCATTTTTTCAATCAGAATTGAAATACGCTACACGCTACCGATTGATGATGCATTAACTGTCATTTATGACATATGTTGGAAAAATATTATGAATATCTTTGTTTGGAGATATTTTAGTTTGTATTTTAGTGAAAATGAGTGAAGAGCAGGAGGTGACTTATTATTTCATTAATAAATTGTATAGTTTGTCAGGAAATTCAACTTTTCATGGTATGCTCCAAAGTGGGAAGTTCAATTTATTGTAATCAAATCCCATTTTTTAATGGTTAGAAGTAATACCTATTTCATAATTGTCGTAGGTATCAAATAAAATTAAGTTGTTGTTGTTGTATTCATTGACATTTGACATATTATGTCGATGGTTTTATTAGCACGTTCAGCAGAATTACGAACTGATGGATCACTCTAAAAATCGCTACTTGATCAACTTTGTTGGGATGAACGCGACCACTGAAAACGAAAACTAGTTCTAAACATATTTTCACCGTTACCATAATTTTTGATTGATTGAATATTTTGAGAAAAAATTATTTTACCGATACTCGATAAGATCGTCTAATTTTGTCGACGTGTTAATCGTAATGTCAAAAGGTCATAAACGTATCCGACATAATGTATAATTCACACTTTTCGCGTGTTAATGATCCTCTGAATATCGTTTTCTGTTATCATTGTATCAAATCGTACATGGTTTTAATAACATGTTTCCTGCTAATGGCGCTTATAATGGCATAATTAGGTAGACAATGTTTACTTCGAAAAGAAAATGAGATAACAGCTGATATCGAACCAGCATTAATTAGTTGTTGAACTTTTTATTTTAAAACTACGTAAAATGCGGTCCGGCGTGAAGCAAGTGTCATTAGAAAGGACACCTTTTTTGAAAATACCCTTCCAAATGGATAAAGAAGTTATATTCAGCGAGGCTGCTCCTTTAGGTCGTTAGGTTTGTACGCCAAGCCTGAAATTTGTTATATTCAACTACCGGAAAGAGGTTGAAACAATTAATTGTGTATAAACTCGTTAAGGATTTAAAGTCGTGAAGCTGCAGCAATTTTTTCATTCAAAATAAACGTGAAAAATTGTCTTTTATATTTTGTTGATGTATCCACGGAGACGAGAAATACACTCTCGGTAATTATATACTCGAGGGAAACGTGAAGAAGAGTTTTACGCAACGGTAAGTTCTCAGATAAACAACGTAGCAATTAGGATCTGGCTTTCTATTTTCTCATTGAACCTTTATTTTGCGGTTACGTTTCGAGATGACTGCACCACCGTTACTCCGGTCCACTTTATTCTAGGCAAAACTCAACGGCAGCGGTTGTATTTCCACCCGACAATCATATCTGTGATTAGAGCTTCTCTCAGTATCTTCAGACTGGTTAAATAGTTTTCACTAAATTGCTTTAAGCTTACAAAGCAATCAGATAATGTTATACGAATATTAGAAGCTAAGTATGTTTGTTACATAAATTGAATAGATGAGGCTTTTACTTGATGTAGATCCATACTAAATGATAAAATGAAACAATTTTTTTTACTGAGAGAACCGCGTCAACCATGAAAGGTTATTGGCAGCGGAACAATATCAATTTACTACTACTACTACTAAATGTGCAGGCAAGCCTTGTCCTGGACAAACTCAAGCCAAGGTTCTGGCACTGAGGCCACTGGCGGGCCCATTGTGCCATTCCTGCTACCTAGACATCCATGAAGCCGAGCCCTTCAATAAAGGCCACAACCTTTTTCAATGGATGTCTGCTTGTGTCTCCAGTGGCCATAACAGGGACTCCGAAGATTCGCCTGCGTAGTATAGCCCAGTGTGGACACTCTAAGAGAACATGGACTGACGTTTCGTTAGTCATGCCACAACCCCTACATAGGGAACTTTCCTGTACTCCTAAGTTGTGGAGGTGTTTCCTCATACAGCAGTGCCCTGTTAGGAGTCCTGCTATCTTACTTAGCCTACTCCTTGGTAGTTCAGTAGCTGCTCTAGCGTGTTCATCGTCTATCCCTTCAGTAGAAGTTTGGATTGTCAAGGACCCTGCAGAGCATTCCAATGAGCGAGGTGCTGATTCCTCAGCCACTTCTTCGTCTCCTTGCGTATTTTTTGTTTTGTTAGGACCAGGGTCGGGCTCGGGCCGCAGGAAGGAGCTGCCGCCCCTTCCGTAGCCAGTGCATCCGCCATCTCGTTGCCTTCAAAACCAGAGTGGGCTGGAATCCATTCTAGCCGCACCATGTTCCGCCTTGCAAGATTAGCAAGTCGTTCTCGACATTCGTTAGCAAGTCTCGAATTGCTGGTATACCCACTCAGGGCTTTAATTGCTCAATTAATCTAAGTTCACCAGACGATTGAGCACTATATTGATTTGTATAGATTAGTCAATTTTAAGAACTTAATCACTTTATCACTGTTGACATAGTCCAACGCACTTTGTAGTCGCTGCAGATGGTAGAGTGGACAATCAACAATAATATGTTCTACTGTCAAAGGAGTATCGCAGGCGTAGCACAGTTTTTGTTGCTCTTTTTTCGGTAGGTACTCATGGGTTAACTTGGTATATCCTATTCTCATGCGGTGCTTTATCACTTGACTCCGTCGTCTTTGTGACATTTTTCCTATTAGTGCAAGATTTGGGTTGATACGTTGGAGTTTATTGTCTTCAAGGCTTTCCCATTTTTTTTGCCATGTTTGCGTCGAATATTGTTTAATACAGTTTCTAATGTAGTAATGTGGAATCTCATGGGGTTCATTATCAATTTTATTGATACTGCAGGCATACTTAGCTCCTCCATCAACTTTTTCATTACCTTTTAAACCTACGTGGGATGGAATCCACACGAACAATTTGATTTGTTGAAATCTACATTATATTGTACTTTAAGTTGTGACGCGTTACAATTCATAATAGTTCGGTCCACCCATTGAGTCATAAATTAGCTGCTATCAATAGTGTTATACATATACTTAATATTGACAATTACAACAAAGAACTGAATGACGTTAGGTAACGTAACATTTTTCATAACCTTTATATATCAGTTATGAAAAGTAGTTACTACATGAGTTCCAAAGAATAATTTATTAATTAGGTACTGTCAAAACTGACAATTATTTCACTATTTAAACTGACAATTACCCCATCATTATTTTAATTTAATAGTATTTTAAGATTTATAAACATTGAAAAACATTATTAAGGACACAGTTATTTGAAGTAAGTCAATTTTCTAGGTGAATACTTCATAGTACCAATACTTCTAACACCATTTGAAGCCACTTTAATATTACCATTGTAATTGAAGATTTTATTGAATATTATAAAAGCGCGAAATTAGATAAAAAGTTATGAAGAGAGCGACATTGTTCAACTCGCGTCATTTGCAGAGCTCCCTATATTTTTATACTACACCTATAGTATTTTTCGTTACTATAATGTATAGTCATCAGACCTTGACAAGTGCACAAATTTTGAATTAAATCTGTTCATTTAAAGTGGCTCAAAATCGAGTCCCAAAGGATTCGGTAACAAACATGCATACATACAGGTGAAGCGTGTTAAAAATAAAAATATGAATATCCTTCGGTAAAATACAACTTTTGAATGCGTAAGCATAGCATCGAAGAAGTATTTTTAAAAATGATAAAGACGTGCTTCGAAGTAACATTCAGCATTAAATTTATTTTAAAGTTATTGGCTACGAATCGTGTAAGAAAACGGACTTGAAATTATTCTTAAAAAACACCTCAGAGAACTCGAACACAGATGCTATAAATTCGAATAACGAATATTGATTCTATTGAAAATTTCCATTTTATAATAAGGAAATACTTTTTAGTGAATAAACTTCTTACTTTTTGAAGCCAATCCATTTGAGCTACAATAGCTTTGAAGCCAACCATGTTTCGATTCTTATTAATATTCTCTCCTCTATTCGACAGATTTCGATTTCTCACAAGCATCATAGACAGTCTTTGACAATACGGATTCGGCGCAAAGACCCTAAAGCGTTCTCACAAAGATGTCTGATTGGTTTAATTGGTTTACAAACTGTCTATTACTTGTCAGAGATTTTCTGTGAGAGCAAACCTATTATGTAATAGTGACATAAAAAAGGCATGTCCTTGCGCAGATTCAGAAGAATGTGTGCTTAAATGGTGCTAAATCCCAGAAGATGACCCTATGGTTATATACAAGTGTTATTAGACCAATGATAACATAAAGGTCTGTGGTGTGGTGAACAAAGAAGCATAAAGGTTTGCAGCAGCGATAGAGGTACTTACCACTCTGTATATTGTTATAAAAAGTCTGTTATGAACCGATTACTACAAAGTGGAAATAGCTATTTGTGTATCAAGAGCAGAAAGTAGTACTTTGGCAGTCAAGACAGACAACAGACAGTTGCCCAGCGGAGAGCGGCGATCTGTCGGGACTACCAAAGGACTTTCTGCTCGAAATACCCACAATATTTTTTTCTACGATCACACCACAATAAAATTGATTGTCATTGTTTATACTTAGCAGTTTCCAGATTGCAGTTTCGTGTACCTATGAATGTAGGCAACACTTATTACATTAATGTCAGAAATTTTTAAGATTTCCCTATTTCTCATTAAATTATCACGGAAAATACTGTTGAATGCTTGAACATATTAGAAAATTATCTAAAATATTCCATTCTACAGTTTATATTAATAACTACTAGCTCTCTTCTATCTATAAATAAAATTAGGCGTGCACCAAAGTTGCTTTCTGCTTAAGAGAGCCAATAATATCAAATTATGACAGCTCGCGGAAAATATCAACTTTGCAGTTGCTTTTAAGTGCACAAAAGACGACTTTCGATAGTGGTCGTAGAAAGAGACATTTTTGATTTCTTTTTTACTTCGGGTATTTGCAAGGATTGAAAATTTGCCTATGACCGTGTAATTGAGGAAATCCCTCTCTATCAGCAAATCCCAGTCCGAACAGAATATGTTATTAGTAATAGTGGTTTATGGGGTAGGACAATAGAGATCAATGAGATTAGCTTCTGAACCATGTTTAGAGAATTAACAGATTGACCGTTTGTTTCCGGTTCGAAGATATCTTATAGATATCCCTTATATTTAGGTTATGAGATTCGAACAAGGGGTAGTTTTTCTCAATTGGTGAGAATGATAAACAAAAAATAAAAATAGATTTATAACCATTACATAGACGAGAAAAAGCTCCAATTTTTTCTTCTTTTATTATTTCAGCCAATGAAAATAAATCATATTATTTGAAAAACTTGTATTTAAACTACAGTTACAATACATAGATATAATCAGATGATTCTTTTTTCGAAAAATACATCAATCTTTCAAAAAGAGGACCAAACTTTGGGATATCACCAAAAACTTCAAGGAGACCAAAAAAATTGAAGGACCTTGATGATTCTATAGAGCTGGAAACGGTACTGATATAGAAACCAGATGTTCACACTTTATTCTAAGTAGTTTACTACAAGTGATGCAGAGAATATACGGCGAAGGACAGTGACACCAGTGACACCTATTGCCTAACGACTTCGACAATTGCGGAACTAAAACGTTACTCTCTTGAGAGATGGGATAGAATCAAAGTATGCAGTCTTGCCAGGATCACCCTGGGCGACCGTGGCAAGCTGGCGCCGAAGAAATATTTGGCAATGACCAGGAAAAACCTAAGTTTAACAGTGGGATTTCTGACTGGCCACTGTCAACTAAGGAAGCACCTCCATACAATGGGGCTAGTGGACACACCCCTATGCAGGATGTGTGAAGAGGAAGATAAAACTGTCAGGCATGTCTTATGCGAGTGTCCGGAGTTATCGTCGATAAAAGAGTGTGTGTTCGGTGAGTCTTGGCCTACACCTGCCGATATAAAGGAAATGTCTCCTAATGACCTGTCCACCTTCCTGGGAGAGACAGGATGGACGATGCTAGGAGGACAACTTCTCGAGAGAATGTACGATGGTTCACATGTGGCCTTGGAGCTGTGAGTCTACACTCACCCTCCCTACTCTACAGATACAGATACGGCGAAGGAAAGCATGCATCTGCAGAAACATGTCATCGGTCCATTCAATGTACAATGTAAAAAAAATTAACTTGATACAAAAATATGGTTATTGGTTGAGCTTAAGTAAAATTCTGACTACCATACCTGATCAACGTAAAGTTCACAAAACCACATTACATGAAAAGAGCCGAATGTATAGAATAATACAAATTTTGAAAAAGCTACAGGATTATATAAGAAAAGCAAATAGTAAATAAAAAATATTATCAGTGAATGTTTCTACAGCATTGACGTGTGCTTGAATATATGATATTTAGGTTTTTTATTCAACATTTTAATTATGCCCTGTTTTTTGTTTATTCATTTTACGGTCAAGCCCAATTCAATATAAAGAAAGTGAATATGAAATTTTTTTCCATAGTAGATCAAACCACAAATAATACAATATACAATTACATTATAAAATATAGTAATGGAAATACAATACAATACAATACAGCATAATCCTAATATATTGTACAAAATAGAAACTAAGACAATTACATCTCTTACGTTAAAATATCTAGTTGAGTCAGGTGGTTCTCAAACTGATTAATTGAGTTACTGGGAATCTAGTTCTATACAAGGGAATTGCTGCCAACAAAACTGACATAAAAATACTGAAAAAGGTTAGTCGCATAAGGAAGTGTTTTTTCCGATCAATTTTTAGTTCTTCTTATATGTTTTGAGTCCCTTTATCATCCATGTTGTACCCGAAAAGTTTGCAGGTCCATTTAGTTTGGGGTATTTCACATCTTACAGTTGACGGAAAACTAATGACAGCTGTCAACAAATATACGTATCATTAGGGTATTGTTCACTTGTTCAGCATTTTTTGTTTGTGTTTCTGGTATATTCGATATTAATTGTCATTCTACATTTGTTTGTGGTTTGTGAGACTTTGATCTACTTTTATTATTGCAAATATCCTCGAGAAGAGTTATTAAACACTCTACAGCCTATCTTAAGTCTAGTATTGGTTTACAATTAGACATGGATTCTTTAGTGATTTTTCGTCAACTGTTAGATGCAAAATACCCCAAACTAAAAAGACTTCCAAACTTTTTGGGTACAACATGGGCTCAAAACATATGAGAAAAGCTGAAAATTGACCGGAAAAACCACTTTATTATGCAACTGACCTTTTTCAGTATTTTTTTGTTCGTTATGTTGGCAGAAATTTTCTTGTATAGAACTCGTCCATGAGCAAGTCTCATGGCTCTTGGCAAAAACGAGTGGAAAGCATAATTGTATCGATGAAAAGGCACATTAAATCTTCTCACCTGCCTAGTTGAGCGAGGTGGCACAGACAGACAGATCTTATTTAGAATCTGTGGACACTTTCGAATACCGTTCAAGATATTAAATAGCAATTAAAGGTCCTTCAGTTTTCTGCGAATCTCGAGAAAAGAGTTGCCCAATTGATGCTGTTATTGTTATCCTTGAATGCTATATATGATATTATATTTACTATTATAAATTAATATCCAAGCAAAATATGAAATATGCGTGTACTCTATTTTCTTGACAAATAAGCGAGATATTGCCTATATACGAAAACTTGGGACACCCGGTATAGCGAAAAACATTTTTTTTGAACTTGTTCATTCCTCTTTGTGAGTTGAGTAGTGAAGACCAAACAGATGAGCAACATTCAAGATGAGACCTAACTATCGAAAGGTAATGAAATTTGATAGAATTCATGCTGGTGAATTCACGAGTTGTTCTTTCTACAAAACTCAATATATTGTTTATTTATACAATATTTTTGCTTGTGTACTGTACGCTTCATGTTGAATATAACTATAAATACACGGACATATCCTATATAATTTTTGCGATCAGAAAGGATTAATACAGCATTATCATTATTATTATTATTATTATTATTATCCTTATCTCGTCATCAATGTCCGATGATTTTGTATAATTCGGTTCGAAACAACGTGACTCAAACAAAGTCCGTAACAATGTGTGTTAGGTACGAATAATTTCATTAGTTGGACGTTAAATTAGAGATATTCAATACACAAATGATATACGTATGTTTGTTGTTTACGTATGATGCACATGACGTGCATATATAAATCTAATAGAACGTTTTAATTACATGGATTGTTGCTATTATCAGCGTACCCAGTTTGGTTTCAATTTGTTATAAAAATTACCACCAATATAAACTATTTCTAGGTAGTTATTTACGGAATTTGGATTGTATAACTGCTTAATAGCTCTTTTATTGATATCAACAGCTCAATTTAACCTCGAGCAACGTTTTCCTATAAATCAATACTCATATTTTACCACCGCTTATTTATGAATATCCAATTTATGTCACTTATTCAATTATTTCTAATTTTATACTGTAGTGTTTGTACGACAATAGGAAGCAAATAACTAGAATTTGTCTAATGTTTGTTTATAAGTAACGCCTTAATTATACTGTTGTATATCAACAAAATAAACGAAAATAAGTAGTGTTATTGTTGGAAGAGACAATATAAATTATAAAATTACACCAAAGAAATGGTTTATAAGTTCCAAAAGGCAGTGATCCATTTTGGCTTACATTTATTAATAATTCACCAAACACACCCAAGCAACGAAGTTGATTGGCTTATTTTGAAAATGATCACTTATATCGGTAACAATGAGTCAAAATTTTTGGTTATGATAGCTAAGATGATATAGATTTGTGAAAAATGAGGTGGTTATTTCGCCTATTTCACTACAACCTCTCCAAATATATTTTGGATCTCTTAATTCGGATTACACTCTTTATCTCAACTCTTTTTATGTAGTTCATTAACGTAGTACAAAAAATCGCTTATCATCCAGGCAGTCACACTAGCTTAGAATGTGTTCTGAAGTTTTCTTCTCCAGCTGAAACATCTGCTTATGAATTCACCTGATGTTTATATTGTTAATGGGTTCAAAGCCACAAAAAAGTCTCTCTTTGTTAGTTCAACTGCTGCCTCAATCCGTTCTGTTTCAGTGTGTCCTGGAGCCCACATTGAAGTATCGGTGTTATTCTCCCCTTCCTAGAGATTCCCATAACATTTCATGACATTACACAAGAACTTAGTGTTTGACTATTCGACATAATAATAATCCTTCAACGTTTGTGTAATGTGGGACATGTGTTCAGATACTGGAAGAACGAGGAAGTGCTGAAGAAGTTGGAGAAGAAACTAGGGTAGGTGGTGTATTGGAAAAACATGGTGGAGATAATGTTGAGTGGCTAGGAGGTATATATGGAGGTAAGTGGCATAGTGGAGAGCATGAGAGGTGGGAGTGACAGAAGGAAGAAGATGACGGAGAGTGTGAAAGAGACCGCCGCCGGTCTTGAAGTATACTAGGGTAGTAATTCCGAGATGGGAATATCGATGAGTTTGAGGTGGGTTTGGTTGGTAGGTATTACCCTTGGGATGAGTCCAACACTCTCTGGGTACTGGTTGGAACCCATTAGAATATGAGCTTCTCATCTCGGCCCAAAAGTATTAAAATTAACGTGCTCGGTTACTATGGCCACTAGCACCACACCAAACAATTACATTGATATACAGAGTGGTGGATCGTATATTTGAGAAATGATGAATTGGGATTTCAATTCAGTAGAGATTTATCCAAATCATAGCGCAGGAAAACTGCATCAACTGTAAATAAATCTTTTGGCGTTTGTGTCCTGTTTTCTATCCATACAAAATAAGACAAGTTCAAGAGTTGATCAGATGATGAAGAATCCGGAAAATCCAACACATCCAGAACGTGAGGATCAGGTGGGAAAAACAGAGAAGACGAAAAGGGTCGACGCAGTGCTACAACTGCCAAGGCTTACACCACGGACAGACGACGTGTAACGTAAACACGAAATGCGTGAAGTGCGGAGGACCACACCGATCCAACGACTGCCCACGACCGAAGACCAAGCCGGCGCAAACTGCTAGGGAGAACACCCGGTAAACTACAAAGGATGCCCAAAAGCCACAAACAACCAGAAGACAAGGACAACAGCAACAGCAGTAAAGAAGACAGGAGTCAGCTACGCCCAAGCCGCAGCTAACAAGAAAACAACGACGATAAGAACGAAACAACAGATCCTCGAACAGGTGACAAAGCTATTAGCTCAGCTAATGGCTTAAAGTCGCCTGTAAGAGATCGGAAGAAAAGAAGACACACTCTAAAAGGGTGTTTTCAGCCGAAATCTGCCAGCTGAGGAGGCATTTGTGGAGGCAGCGCAAACGCACACAACGGAAGATCGCTGAAGAAAAAACCACCGAGGTTACACGGCCAAAGAGAAGACGGCTCGACCCCAGCTGCTAGCCCTTTTAGCTAGGGACGAGCTGTACGCCGAAACGCGAATTACGATGATTAGACCCATCGGATAAGATGGGGGGAGGTGGTGGAAGTCCTCCCCGGAGATGTACCTCGCTTGGAACATCCTGGGTGGGACGGGCTCATCTAGGTTGTGTGTGTGTGTGTGTGTGCTTCCTATGCACTTGTAGTAAGGCAATACCCAAATAATGTGTTTCCCAAAAGATGGATTGGAAGACGTGGTTTTATAGAACGGCTTTCGCGATCACACGAGTTGAATCCTTTATACTTTTTTGTGAGGTCACTTGGAAAGCTTGGTTTCTGAAATAAAACCAGCCAATATTCAGGTATTAGCAGATATGATTACAATAGAGATAAGAAGAAGTAAATAGTCAGGGATGTTGCAAAGTTTTGAAAATCGCATGGCGTCTTGTATTGAACAGCATTTTGAGCATCTGCCTTTACTCTATGTTTACTAAAATTCCTAATTTTTCCACTACTAAAATTTGGATATACCTCTGACATGAAGCAAACATTTAAAGATTTGTCTTCAGTCGCTGTGATTTGGATAAATATTCCACTGCACCAGCTTCTTTAAATGTTCCATCAATTCATTGACAGTAGATATTGTTATGATATTTTTATTGGGGTATAAATAATTGAAGATCATTCTAATGGAACAAGTTTTTTCAATCATAGCCATCCAAACGTATCTTAGCTACGGATGATATAAATATAGATATAACTCCGAAATTATGGCATTTAGGTATAGTCAAACGCAGTCTTATCATGCGGGTCATACGATTCAACAAAGACAAACTCACCGTTTTTGTTTTCTTCCATTGCGTTTAATCATAACTTCCAAATGAAATCCGTAAGATGAATAAGACAGACTTACGCAATTTTGATGAGAGGAAAAAGGATATTTATTCAGTTTCCAGCGATTCTAAAAAGTCTTCCACCAGTGGAGTTTTCATTTAAATGTCAGTTATGTCACTTTGATAATTTAAAGTGACAATCTGGATAATAAGAAGCAATTTTCCGGTTTTTTGCATCCTCAAGCAAAAAAATGGTACTCAATCTGATAGATTATTTCGAGAATGAATGAAAAAGTGGAAATTCGTCAACCAGTGTGCAGGAAACATCAACCATTTTCATTTTCTCCGGGTATATTTGTAATCTCACATTTTGGTAACCTTTGTGTCTTTTGATTTAATACATATGGTTAGACACCTTTGAACCCGCACGATATGAGCGCTTTTGACTATATACGAAATATTCAGCATTTCTTAAGGATTTCGTAAGGTAGAAAATATAGTAAGGAAATCTATGTGAAATAACTAAGTTCATTATTATTCCTAAAAAAGGAAGTAATGTTAATATCACCATAATATCGGCAGCATCACAAAACCTTTGCCCAAACGAATGGACAAAAATCGTGTTTACCGTTTCCATACTCAATTCTCACTCTGCATGAAAATACAATAAGGTCGCATTGAAATATAATAATGGCTGTTCATATTACACGTACAATTATTAACATTCGACATTTCCCTTAACTTTTATGTAATTTTACACGCGAAGGAATTTTCAAAAATTTCATTAGGATGATAATACGAGCTTCATCCAATAAAAACCTCGCTTTAGAGACAGAGAAACATTTCTCTGTATTTACTAAAAGCAGTTAGATCAAAGAATTTACGTTTGATGAAAATTTATTTAACATTTGATTAAAATAAGAGATTGTTTTTGATGTTTTCATTTTAGTATCATTTTAATTGGGACCCAAAAAAACAAGTAAAAAAATTAAATTATATGGTTGAGGAAGCTGAACTCTCCAATCAAAAATTGAGAAAAGAGAAAGTTAAGTGATAATGAGCACGATTATAGAGAGAAAAATATAATGGAAATAATTTGTTGGATAACGTCAGTATTATTAATTGATAGCTTAGTTCAATGGTGTTGACAGGACGCCTGTGTGTACTGTGGACGTACCATTAAACCTTCAGCCCCAAGGTACTGGACCACTGCATGCTCGCGGACATTAGCATTAAAAACACAAAATCTGTTGAAGGAAACATTTAAATTGAATATACAATATTTTTGTCTGTGACTGTATATTATTATATAAAGTCAATTTGAACTTTTGCAAAATTTAAAAACCCCGAATTTTCCAGAAACATTTTCCTTCCAATCCATCATTGATATTCAAATTTTGAACAATTGAGGGTTGAACAATTTCTTTTTCAATCTACTTTTATCATGTTATTATTTCCCACTAAGTTTAGGTCTACAATTTTTTGTGCGAGCAAAACTGGAAGATATTTTAGCGTAAAGGACTCTAAGTGCTCTGCATTGTGCTGGCAAACTGCGAAGCAAGTTCCAGCGGAATTCATTCGAGAATTTGGGAAAATAGTTAGTGGCCATTATGTAGTATTATGTAGTAGTAGATTTTTTGATCTCACTTACTCGGACTACTGCCAGATCTTTGAAACTATAAATATACCCAAATAATTTGTATTACTTGAAACAACAACAACAAAAATCTCGCACAAAATTATCCAAATCAAATTATAAACAATCATGAATGAAAATTTCGAACATTTGTGGTCTATGTAACGGTAGATATTTTAAAAGAGAGCAATTAATTTTTTATTGGTAGGCATTAATTTGTTTCTAAACAATCCGGATCGAGGGATTATTTTTAATCATCGGTTGCTATTCACATAGGTTATTCATTCTGGAGATTTTATGTAAATTATCGTCAGTATCAAAGGCAGAAATGAATTTCCAATTAAAGTACTAAAATCATGTTTCATTGATTGATTATATCATTCGAAATATATTTTAAGTGGAAATGATGTTCGAGAAAGTCGAATCTTATGCAAAATACATTTTGGCATAAGTTTTTTTTTGGATATTTCGCAAATTCACATTAATTTCACCTAATTTGCAAGTGCAAGTTGGGTTAGTGATAGTATGTGTTGTATTGGACAGCAGAGTGTAATACAATAGTAAACAAAAGTGGTGAAGACTATTATTATTGACCAAGCACCAAAATTATTTCGCGAGCGGAATAAGGCGCGAGGCTTATAAATGACCACCATGGTGGTGAAGTCATTTATAAGCCATTTTTTTCTACTATAGCCAAATATAAAACAAAAAAGGTAGAACGTGTCGCGGGACACACGGTAGGAACTTTAGTTCCTTTTAAGCAAAAGTTATGTAATACATCTGACATTATAGATAAACGATTTGCATATTTTTTGGTGGTGGAGTAGTAAGCACACCAGACTCTCACGCGGTAGACCCGGTTTCGATTCCCCGTGAGGAATTTTTTTTATTGTTAATTTTATTTTTAAATAATCATTCTGCTTGATATTAATAACGACAACAGGTAGATGTTTGAATTATTTAGCAGAATATTCATTATTATAGAAAATGGTACGGTACCCTTCATGAAGGAGTCCGACTGGCAACATCTACTTATAACAGCATCGTATATTTAAAAAAAAGGAAACCGTAGCATTATATAAAATGGACATTCAAGAACTGTACGCTTACCACAAAATTAGTGGAAACATAAAATTGAATTGTTAAATTTTTAATTCGAAGTTATATTACAGTTTATAGAAATTTTTATTTTCTAGATTTTTTCCTAAGTGGGTCGTAGAAAAAATATGCTGCTCGACTCGTGTGGATTGTCCATATCGCACTTGAACGATTGAGCACTCCGCCTACGGCGTCGGGCTCCTACTTCATCCTCGTGCGATATGGCCATCATATCCATACTAGTTGCACAAACTACTATTTTTATCAAAATATGCCCTTTTACATTTAAAAACAACCTGCCAAATGTCAAATCAATTCATCCATCCATTTTGAAGTTATCGAATTAAAACATTCAAGTTTTCAAAATTTCAACACCCTGTATTTCGAAAAGTAAATGTGCTAGACCCCTTAATCGCGCAAAAAAATTATGGAAATAATAGTAAAAATGTATCCGAACAAATTCAAGTAGATCACTAGCACTGCGAATACCAGCTTTGCATAGAATTTCAATATAGCATCGGTGTTTCAGTGCTTAGAATTGCACGCGGGCGGCCCGGGTTCGAATCCTGAGAAGAGATTTTGCAGCAAAAGAAGGAAAAGTCGATATTTTTGTGAAAAATGCAGTAAGTGTGTTTGCTTAGAGCAAGCAGACACTTTTTGTCCACAGTGCGCCAGCAATATGATGGAAGATGAACAAGAAAGTGAATAAAACTTTAGTTGCTAGTCATAACATTTTACCTTACAATAATTGTTATTTGTTTGGTGTATTATTTTTTTTCTATTTTCATTTCCAATAAAAGCTCAGTATCAATACTTTCCAGTCTTTAAATTTGAATTTCAATGAGCTCCTGACGTATTTTTAGGACTTTCTGATACTTGGGTCTATTAGGCCCGACGTGTGCATTGGTGAAATTTTTTTCACCTGTGCACAGCAGTGTTAAACTAATGGTATTTTTATTGAAATATTTTTATCTTGATGGGTAATTTCAAGCAGCAAATATGTTGAAGACAATCTCCTGGGTATACAAAATCATGTTGCACAAGTTTTTATCGAACTACTATCCATGAATTCTCAAAATATTTGAATTTGTACATTTTTGACCTAGGTTAATAATAGAAGAAATTATTAACCACTAATAGAGAAATTCAACTTCTCAGCTGGCTAGAAGAAGCAATAAAAATAATTGTAAACTTCACAGCTAGTAGTGGAAGAAATATTTCATCCACCTCATTCACATTTTCCTCCCAATAAATTGTCATTTTAGTAAAGCGTGTTATTAATAGATGTCAAAGGTGATGATAAAATAATAATATAACGCCTTATAGAGTCTTTGAAAAGCAAACAACAAAGACCGTTCATTAAGAAGCAGCAACTACTTCCCTGGCCATATGCCACGAAGGACATTGAATCACACTCCAAAGTTAAACGGGGTTCGTATATTTGCAAGATGTAACCAATCATTCTAGTTTGCAATTCGAAAGGACTTAGGTCTCTGTTATCAGATTTTCAAAGACTCTGTAAGTCGTTATAATAGTAGGTATTATACCTACTATCACCTCTGACAAAATATGTTTTTTCATTTATTTGGGCAACAAAGTTTGTCCATTTTGTAACTTGGAAATAATGTGTCATTCACCAGAAATAAAGTAGTTTCTTCCACACTTATTTTCATTTGAATGGCAATATTATTATACACCAAGTTTTTATACAGACAAGTGCATGCGCGAAACTTACTGAATAATGTTTACAGAACATTGTTAAGCAAGAAGCTACATCGATTCGATTGATTAGAGTGTAGAGACCAGGGGAATATCTGCCATACTTAATTAGAGGAAATATTCTAGTCTTATAGCTAAGTTTAGGAGAATGATTAGTGTGAATAATCGCGTAAAAATGCTGACAAGAGACAATACAGTGTTTCTAGTAAGAGTGCTGGCACATAAAGAGGGTCATGATCACTTAGCTAAAGAAGGTTCTAAAGGAGACTTCACAGGTCCGGAAACGTTTATCACTGTTGAAAAAAATGATAATTTTATTATATAATTAAAAAAAATTCATTACCCTATAGCTGAGCCTTTTCAAAATTATTTACTCAATTTCATTTATTAACTATTCTATTGTTGTTAAGCTCTTCCAAAAACACGTCAATTTATGTTGGAAGGGGCAAGCATTATGGCTT
>CAJUYG010002741.1:22572-50441 GCA_910591675.1 Galerucella calmariensis
TTTTGCCAGAGATATGATCTACTATGAATGGACCTTAATAAAAATTTAATAACAAAATTTTGCAGTCTTAAACTTCAAAATATTTTTTGATTGTCTAGTTGTCAAATTTTTTCTGTTGTGTCAGTTACAGATAAAAAAAATTAATTTCTACCTATTTAAAATTGACAACGGTAGCTGGAACGCTACCGAAACGTTGAAATAAAGAATTTAAAAATATTGTGGTTTAATTTCCCAAGAAATAAAAAAAAGGATGTAAGTAACATTAACCAGGAATGGAAGTGCTGGAGCGTGCCGAAATCTGAGAATGGATAATGTTGAATTAAAGCATGAAGTCAAAATTTTTACTTTTCCTGATTCCAAAAGTTTGATGGCACGTGAATTAAAAAAATATTTCGAAATTATATTGTCACTAGCTCCGATTATAGCGCCACCTACCGGGACTAATTGTGAACCTGAACCCTCTAGTCACTGAATCAAACACATACGAAGAGCTTTATCATAATCGGTATAGCAGCTTAGGAGAATTTCAGCATAAACCAGATTGCAGCGGCACCTACCGGAACTAATTGTGAATCTAATACACCCAGTTACTCACTCATACACATACATGAAATTCAACAAAATCGGCTCAGCCGTTTAGGAGTTGTTTAGGAGTAGCAGCGCCACCTATCGGGACCAATTGTGAATCTAAACCATACTTTTTTGGTAATTGTTACATACGTCCTTCAAAACAGTGTAAAAAGGCGTTGTTTGGAATATATAGAGGAGGAAATTATGTCACAGTACAGTGACTATTCGTCGACAGTCTCGTCCCAGACGAGAATGAGGATTTCACAATATTATGTATCTCAAACAGTCTAAAAGGCATATTTTCGGAGGGATTGAAGTCAATAAACCCTCAAATAATATCTTCCCTGATGCAAATTACTTCCGTGTTTGTGGAACGCAGTTTTTCTGTAAATCCAAATATATTGAGTGACAGAACACAAAGCTTTGTAATTAATTGTAATTCAGAGAAACATCCAGTTATAGCTTACAACAAATTATAATTTGTGTAAATGCATTGTGTTCAAAGATAGCTGCTTAATATTTTCATTTCATGTACGTATAAAACTGTATACAGATATTTGTATACAATGCTATTCAAGAGTCCCCTCCCCCCTCGTATCTTTTGAACGGCTACACTTACATTAATAAAATTTGGAGGGTGAAAATAAAGTGTTGTAAACTTCTCTACGAATGGCAACAGGTGACGTAATAGTAATAGATGACGTCACAGTGCCACACTGGGCAATAATTTTAAATAGTACCTTATGGCAAGTGATATCTCGTTTGAAAGGCATTGACATTGGCTACATAGCCATATTAATTTTGTTTGGGTTTGAATTAATTTTCACGGATAAATTAAATAAATACCAAAATTATTGAAATTTTTTTTAAATTTAATTAATCAAGTATCAACAATGAATTCTTATAGCAAGTGCTCGAAATGTGCTCCGTATACCTACTTCCTGACAGTAATACATCCTATTAGTAAACTCTTGTCGTACTCGTTCGAATGTGTCAGCTGAAATTGCATTGCATTCTTCAATAATTCTTCCTTTCAAAACACCAATGCTATCTGGTGTCGTATTATAAACCTTGGATTTCAAGTGCCCCTATAGAAAAAAATCTAATGGTGTCAGATCTGGTGACCGAGGTGGCCATTCTATGGGACCTCGCCGGCCGATCCATCTACCTCGATATTCTTCATTCAGGTAACGTCTTACTGCACCATAATAATGTGCAGGAGCACCATCTTGTTGAAATGTTATTTCCAGATGGCAGAATTCATCTGGATTATTTTCCAGAATTTCAAGAATTGACGGCTCAATTGAATTTTGTAACATCTCCAGATACACTACACCGCTTAAATTTGAATTTAGGAAAACCAAAATACCTGTCCAAACATTGACTTTTTCTGGAAATTGGGTATGTTGTTTACGAAAGGTGTGAGGATTTGTGTCACTCCAATACCTTACATTTTGTGTGTTCACATTTCCATTGAGGAAAAAAGTACTTTCGCCATTAAAACAAATTGTTTTTGTGTAATGTGGGTTTTGACTAATTTTATTTGTCATACATTCATAGAATTCGAGTCATCTGTCGGGGTCGTCATCCGAAAGGTGGTGCACCATTTTTAACTTGTATGGATGACATTTATTTCTAGCCAACACTTTCTGTAATGTACTTTTACTTACTTTACAGATAGACGCAACTTCAGTTAAAGAGGAAGTAGGGTTTACTACCATTTCAGCAACTATATCAATTTTTTTATCATCACTAAATGTTGGTCGACCAGATCGTTTGGCATCTTGAATACTACCTGTTGCTTCAAACTTGTGAAGAAGCTTTCTCAAATAAGTTCTCGAGATAGGGCGATCTGTGTTTCTCTCATTAAATAAACGTTTCGGTTCATGGAGATTCTTTCTAGATTCACCAATATTAAGATAGCTGCTACTTTGTCGGCTTGAGTACGTACCATTTTGCCTATGTTAACTCTTAAACGTCTCGTTAAACAATAATAAAGTTAAATATTCAAGCTATTGCAAAGCAGCAAATACTAATCAATTAAAAACGTCAATTTTTTTGACAACTAACCAGAGGCGGACTGGAAAATCTTCAATATTTAAATGTGAAATAATAATTTTGGTATTTATTTAATTTATCCGTCAAAATTAGTTTGAACCCAAACAAAATTAATATGGCTATGTAGCCAATGTCAATGTCTTTCAAACGAGATATCACTTTCCATAAGGTCCTATTTAAAATTATTGGCCAGAGTGGCACTGTTACGTCATCTATTACTATTACGTCACCTGTCACCATTCGTAGAGAAGTTAACAACACTTTATTTTCACCCTCCAAATTTTATTAATGTAAGTGTAGTCGTTCAAAAGATACGAGGGGGGGAGGGGACTTTTGAATAGCACTGTATATTTGTTAAATTGAAAAAAATTGAAATATTGATCAAAATAGATATACCACATAATAGCAGTATGAAAACCGGAGAGATAATTGAGTCATATCTAAACACGTTGAAAACTTAGCACATTTGCATACATTTTTGCATTTTCTATCCATAATACCTCTAAAGGCGCCTTTTTCCCATTTTTTGCCTAAAAATCCGGGCGTCAGTCCTAAGGGCGACGGGAAGGTACATAAATGCCATTCACGGCACCGAAACCGTTTTGCGGAGTCGCATAAGAAAGTTGGGGGTATACAAATCTTTAAAATGTTGGAAAATTTCACAAAAACAGACATAGTGAAGCAATTGATCAGGACAATCAGCTACTCCATGAAATCTAATATAATATATGGTAAAAATGAAAGGCTACATCAATTTTCCAGGTAAACTTGAATTTAATAGTATATTATACATCAAGGTGGTAAAGACTATTATTATTGACCGGAATAAGGCGCGAGGCTTATAAATGTCTTCACCACCATGGTCTATATAAAATTTTCACCACTACTGACAAAAATTGAAAATAATTCACAAACGCACCACTAGGAGCGTTTACCCCGTCATCCGACTGACAAGTACACTGCCAGTTTTGGATATATTTTTATTATGAACGAGCTTGTTATGTCATCAGTCATCATCAGTCATCAGAGAGTTTCCAAATATATCATACAACTAGACATGCAGATACCTTCCATACTAGAAGCAAATGTTGATATACCACCGCCATGGCTTATTAAAATTCCGAGCATAGACACCAGCTTAACCAACTTCAACAAGGCAAAAACTCCAGCCTCCATAGTATATCAGAAGTTTCACACGAAACTTTCCATGTATTCTAACTTTCATAAAATATATTATACTGAGCATCCAAAACCCCAAATGGAGTTGGAGCTACTGTCATCACTTCCTATAAACCACCTTTGAAATATAAATTACCCAACGTAAGCTCTGTGTATACAGGAGAAATTTATGCTATCCTACAAGCTTTAATCGAAATTCAATCGTCAAAACTGCAAAAAACTGTAATATTAACAGACTCCTTAAGTGCCCTAAGTACCTTGAAGAATATTCACACTAACAACCCTCTTGAACTACAAATCAAGACTCAACTGCATCTACTACAAAACAAAAACTTGGATGTCAGATTCTTACGGGTGCCCTCTCATCAAGGAATACAAGAAGGAAACGCTATGCAGAGATGTACATATAGTGAACAGTGCGGTTTACATTGACGTGAAAACCTACATCAAAATGAAAATTAATTCTCGGTGGCAATCGGAGGGGCAAGGATCACTCCAAAAATTGAGACAAATAAAGGAAAGTGTCAAACAGTTGCCGCGAATGTGCAGTAACCGCTTAAAACAGGTCGTAATAACCAGACTAAGAATAGGTCACACTAAACTTACGCATGAATATTTTAAACGTAAAACTGATAAACCTATGTGTATAATTTGTAGCCGTGAACTAAATGTGAAACATATACTATCAAAATGTACATTATACACATCGCAAAGACAACAATGTAATTTTCCAAATGACATGAATACCTTGCTAGGAAAGGATTGCGATGTGGATAATATTTATAAATGTCTGTCAAATACCTCTCTACTCTATAAGCTGCGATTATATTATTAAAGCCGTCGCTAATAACCAACTTGGGTGATGCGAGAAACAAAAAAAAAACTTTACAGCTGGTAGTGGAAAATAGTATATTCTACACCAAGGTAGTGGAGACCATTATTATTGATCGAGGCTTATAAATGCCATCACCACAGTGGTGTGTATACAACTTCTCCCCCTACTATCCAAATTAGGGACAAAAACTGAAAATAATTGACAATCTACACTATTTCAATGCTAAATGGATGAAAAAATTGAAAAACGTGTCGCGGAACACACGGTAAGAACTTTAGTTCCTTTTAAGCAATAATCAAATTTTTTGAATCAATAAATAAATACTCATATTAATATAAGGATTTATTTTACTATTGATGGAACTTTATTTAACAAAAATATACAGTAGTATTAATTATAAAAATCCTATCATTAAGTTGATTGGCACAAAGTACATATTAAGTATTCTATTAAGTGTAATTAATAATACAATGTATGCTGACAATCAACATTTTTCGCCGAGAGACTAGCTCTGTGACTGAGGAGAGAGCGCGAGAGCCCAAGCGCTCAAGGCACATAACGTAACGGTCAGATCTTTAGCGTCGCGACCTCCCTCGCTCCAAGTAACGTAGCGGTCAGACCAACCTAACATGAAGAACTAAAGTTCGAAAACAAATTACACAAGTTTTTTGTTAACAAAACAACACCTTGAGTGTAAGAGTTATACTTGGGTACAAAGTGAGCGTTTATGGAAAATTTAATATATACTTCACACTCTACACCATAACGCACAACGAGAAGCGTTCACCCCACTATCTGACTGACACAAAAAATGATTTTCGACCCTCATTAAGATTATGTGCAGCCATTAATCAGAACTACGCATTCGAGCAACAATTTTTTCAAATTGCAAACAAAACATGATGAATCGAACCAAAGGAGTGTAGAGCAGGTGCGTTATTAATACAAATAGTTTCGAAGCCCAAAAACCACAAGGTAAACAAACACACTCGCAATTATACATAACATTGTGCAAACCGATATAAATTATTATTGGCATCCAATTGAGAATACTGTAGCGTATTTAAAATAAAATATACCCGAACGCCGGCAATAATAGGTAATACGTTGTGGTCACCGCCATAAATTATCCAAAAAGCAAATATTTTCCGTTCGTCCGTATTGTCGGCATATTTTCAATGCCACCCCGATGATTAATTTAGTGAAAAAATGATTGATTATTCGTTAGGCAGCCTAATTAAATAACGACGTTGCCACTAACGGAAACATTAATCACAACAATTTTTATATTCCTGCATGAATTTTATACAATTAGTTGAATGTCAACGTCGAATTCTTATTTATCAGGTAATGTTAATTTCAGAAGATTCCCTTTCCAAGAATATTTTAACGTTAACACTGTTTTTTTCGAACTTAACGCATCAATACCTTTTTTTAATGGACTACTAACTGTCTTCTCTCTTATCTTAAATACAAATTTGAAACTCTCCACCTTTCTTTTATACATCTAACGTCTTTCCATTTCAAAAATTTGATCCTAAGACTGGTTAGTATGCTAATTAAGTGAATTGAATGAAATATAATTAAGAATTCTACAATAGCATAATTAAATTATATTTATTTCGATCCTTGACTTTGAGCATAGGGTCGCATCATCAGAAGGATGACGGTGATGGAATGTCAATCAAAGATGAGAAAATATATACAATAGTTACTTTTATAATAAAATAATTTGAGCTATCAAAGGCATGGAATCGAGTATAAATGATACATGAGAAATTTACAATTTCACATGATTGACAAAATATTAGCTGGGAGAAAATACAAAAAAGCAATTGAATCAATTTTCCCTATTTCGGCAAGATTTCAAAAATTATTACAAACATTGACAAGTCTACAATCGCCTCCTGATCTTGTAACAATGTTGGTTCGATTTTGTTGAGTGCTAAAGCTTGAAGAAATGTTTTTCAAAAGTCTGGTGTCTATGAACTTGGCTGCTTTCACTGAAGTGCCATTTACATAGGCCTGACTCAAAGATATTTAGAGATAAGATATGGTGAATACCTCTGTTGCTATAGGAATAAGCATCCAGACAGGTCAAACTATGAAAAACATTCGCTTGAATAAAATCATACACCAACGTTAAATATCCGCATAAAACTTTCACCTAACTGACAATAGTATATTACACTACGACGGCAGAAAGTTTGAGATTCCTGCTCAGTTTTTGACCGAGTGGTGTATACTATTTTCTATATTCACGGCCGGTACGCGCTTGCTACTTCTGCTTCCCAACAGCAGCAAAAAGTACGAACTCATTCAAGTATAGTAACAGTTGAATTTTCTAGAAGCATAAGAACCTGGTCTGACCCCTCTGGACCTGTACGTCAAGGAGGTTGCGTTAATGGCCATGGTACGATTACGCACGACTGGTGTAGACCCCGAAAAAGGAGTGGGCCAATTGAGGTTAAGCCTATGGCAAAAAGCGCTTACTGCGCTACCTCTGCTGCAGGTAGCCAATTGATGCAATATGAACCAAGGTTTGCGTTTAATAAACTCCACAAAATATAATATTATCCTGAGGTGGGTTAAAGGGCACGTCAGGAGTAAAGGTAATCGCATTGCGGATTCTTTAGCCAGGGAAGCGGCTGGAATGAAAATTGTAGGACCCAATGACACCTACGGCCAAACGACTTCGACAATTGCGGAGCTAGCCAAACGCTACACCCATGCTCAAACCCTTGAGAGATGGGATGGAATCAAAGGATGCAGTCTTGCCAGGATCACCCTGGGCGACCTTGGGAAGCTGGCATCGAAGAAATATTTGCTGATGACCAGGAAAAACCTACGTTTAACAGTAGAATTTCTACGTTTCCTACGTTTAACAGTAGGATTTCTGACTGGCCAATGTCAACACCTCCATACTATGGAGCTAGTGGACACACCTATATGCAGGATGTGTGAACAGGAAGATGAAACTGTCAGGCGTGTCTTATGCGAGTGTCCGGAGTTATCGTCAATAAGAGAGTGTGTGTTCGGTGAATCTTGGCCTACACCTTTCGGTATTAAGGAGATGTATCCTAGTAACCTGTCCACCTTCCTGGGAAGGAAATGATGGACGATGACCTAGGAGGACATCTCCTCGGAAGGATGTACAATGGGTCACATTTGGCCTAAGTGCTGTAAGCCTTCACTTACCCTCCCTACTCTACAGATACAGCATAAGAAATTAGGAATCACATCCTTGATCCTGACAATAGCTTGATTAATAACAATTAATCTCTCAAATCCAAATTTTATTGTAATTCCGAATATTCCAATTCTTTTCTCCTCTCAATTCAAGAAACATACTTAAATCTTCCCACTATTTTAGGACCCGAGTAATAAATTCCCTATTCTTGGATCACTTATCTTCACCTTCAGCACAGGAAGAAACCATGAACAAGTTGATGCCCACCTATCTTTGAATATTAATAAAACATTAGGTACCTCATCCAACGCTTAGTACACAAGGTGTCTCATGAATCAGTATTAAAACTATGCAAATAACTGTATTAAACAAATAAAACTCATCAATATTTTTGATTAATGGCTACGTATTCTAATTTCTATCGACTTCCTCAATCAATATCAATAACGATTGCATTTTCATCGGATAACTCTTACTTGAATTTATAATCTCAAAACGGATTTGCTTTAATAGTCCTTTGTTTCCGATTTCTAATTGGTTTCAAGAATAGTGTAAGATACAACGTATAATTTGCGAGAATAGTTCATTCCGAAAAACTGGTTAGGCGAATAATGAGTCTGATAAATATCGACAAACTTATTATCGGAAAGGAAATTCACGGAAAAATAGGATTATTTATAGGGATATTTTCGGAAGCCCAGTTCAATATGTGAGAAACGGGCTGGATTTACTCCTTTCCTACAATTTTAACTTTGGTGGAATAACCTGGGAAGTTTTTCAGCAGTTTCGACAATTTTATGATTTTATAGAACTTGTCGTCATATTTACAAATTTTCACTTTGCCATCTCGTATTTTTCGCTGCTCGCGACACTTTATTGGGACAAGAGGACCAAAAAAGCCTACCATACCGGAAAACCAATCATTGTTTAGAAGCCACAGGGCGATAAATTCATAACGTCACGATTTTTTAAGATTCTCACCATCTGTCACATGATTACTTTGACGTTTCACATGAATTTTTCAATTGAACGTCAAAATTTTTGTTATATTCACTTATTTATGGTTTATTCAGTAGACGAGAAGCAGTTGTGTGTCACACATGCAGGAAACGCTTTAGCAGCCCGTATCTGTATCTGTATCTGTGGAGTGGGGAGGGTGAGTGTGTAGGCTCACAGCACTTAGGCCACATTTGACCCATTGTACATCCTCCCGAGGAGTTGTCCTCCTAGGTCATTGTCCATCCTGTCCTTCTCAGGAAGATGGACAGGTCACTAGGAGACATCTCCTTTATATCCGCAGGTGTAGGCCAAAACTCACCGAACACACACTCTCTTATTGACGATAACTCCGGACACTAACATAAGACATGCCTGACAGTTTCATCTTCCTGTTCACACATCCTGCATAGAGGTGTGTCCACTATCCCCATAGTATGGAGGTGTTTCCTTAGTTGACAGTAACAGTCCGAAATCCTACTGTTAAACGTAGGTTTTTCCTGGTCATCGCCAAATATTTCTTCGGCGCCCGCTTCCCAGGGTCGCCCAGGGTGATCCTGGCAAGACTTCATCCTTTGATTCCATCCCATCTCTATAAGGAATTGAGCATGGGTGTAACGTTTGGCTAGTTCCGCAATTGTCGAAGTCGTTAGGCCGTAGGTGTCACTGGGTCCTAGAATTTTTAGTCCAGCGGCTTCCCTGGCTGAATGATCAGCAATTCGATTTCCTTTACTCCTGTCGTGCCCTTTAACCCATTTCAGGACAATATTGTTATCTGCCGAGGCGTCAGCTAAATTTTGGTGGCACTCTAGTACTAGCCTCGATATAACACGTTGTCTGTTCAAGGCTAATAGGGCTTGTCTACTATCAGTGCAGAATATTATGTTTTTGCCTGAAATTCCTCTTCTGGTTAGTTCTTTTGTGGCAATTGAGATATCAGCCAGTTCTGTTTGAACCACGCTGGTATTGTTTCCCATTCCACACTCAATCTTTGGGCTCAGTGCTCTCGAGTAAACTCCACATCCTGAGCCTTCTTTCATTTTTGAATCATCTGTATATATGCGTATTGCATTTGCAGCATCTGGCTCTGTGTTCTCTTTTATTTGAATTTTGTAGGGATTGTTAGCAGTTTGTTAGCAGCCCGTGAGTAGCAGCTACGCTCGCACGTGGCACCATTGTGCATAAACTACATTTTGTCTATATTATTGAGAGGGATTTACTCAAGAGCTTCAGGGAGATCATTTAGAAGAAAGCTATAGTGTGAGCAACTCCATTCAATATCTGAGGCAGACTATGCGTCCTAATTCCATCATTTCCATCCATGGATTGATTGGAAAAAGTAGCATTTTGAAAACGGTGTTCTATATTATAGTGCGGGTTTTCTCTTTATCTGTTCAGGGTCTTGATCAATTTCATCCAGGATATCGTGTTTTGCCCTTGAACTTGTTATATAGTGTTTAAATTTTTTCGTAGATTTCTAGAATCCGGTTAGCGTTGGTAAATAAAGTTTCACACAATAATTGATTTCTGTATGTTAAAAAATGAGTAGTAAAATCTTTATACGATAGGGCCAGAATCATTTGTTCTAAGGATAATCAATTCACAAAGGAGAAAACTTTACTGAAAAATGTTTTAGATAACAATAATTACCCAAAAGAATTTGTAAATGAAGGAATAATTGATAAAGAGAAGGGCTCATTGTTAAAACCCCATAATGATAAAAATAATATTATTATTTCAGCTAACATAATTTTGAAAAACTTAAAATACCGTATGTTAAAGGTTTATCAGAAAGAATTGAGAAAATTGGTAATCAATTCAATATTCGAAATAGCTTTAAATTTAACAATACGTTGAGATCTATACTAACAAGAACGAAACCAAAAAATGAAGAACAATCTTCAAAAAACTGCATATATGAGATACCTTGTGAATGCGACAAATTTTATTCAGGTGAAACATCTAGACCATTGAAAGTCCGAATGAGTGAACATAAAAAGTATATCAAAGATAGGGAGTTCTTTAAGTCAGGTATTTGCAAACATGCTTGGGAAAAGGGGCATCAAAATTCAATGGGATTCGACAAGAATAATATTAAATAATAATAATAAAAGACGAAAAATCAAAAAAAGTGCTTTGATACAACTAAATGCAGATAAATGCGTAGCTAGTATTTCAGCCGAATGTAGTCAAATTTGGTTACCAATGTTAGAAAGAGAAATTTCCAATAATCAATTACCTGCGTTATCAGGATAGCATCATAAGTTCCTATCCAGGTTTTCTTATGATTTATCATTGGAATAGTTGTTAATCAATACACAAAATCACAAAAATGAGAAACATATTTTGAAAACAGAAATAATCATACACAAAGAAGTAACAACAAACGCGTTTTATCAACAACATTTCCAAAATAAGCCAGAAAAAAAAGCGCTATCCCAATAAAAACCGTTCCTGGAGCGTGTACTTCAGTGGATTCCATTTCTTGTAGACGTTATAGAATGTCATAAAATAATAGTTGTTCACGTAGTTAGTAGGATATGGACCTTATTAACGCACATATGTGCGTTAATAATTTCTATCACACGTGTTACGTACAAAATTTTATCTACAACTGTTTATTAGTATTATTAACAGTACCTATATCATGAAATTAGGAAAAAATTTCAATCCAACAAATTCTTAATAATATTGACTGCAAACATAAGGTACTGTGTATCATATTTTGGGACAATAGCAGCAAAGACAAACAAAGCTGTGCAAATGAAGTAAATTAGTTTTGTCATCAAATTGTCGAAGTTGAATGAACAAAAATCTATAAAAATGAGTGCAAGCGAAGACAATCTCCTTTCGATAATTGAAAATGCAGTTTCCTGTGTTATTTTAAATATTTATTTCTGGTATTGATATTTTTTGAAAATCCCTATTATCGCACTAGTTCGGTAATGTATTCAAAAACGCACGTGCGGTAATATACGTCATTATGACACGGAAAATAGTGTCAAATCGTACCCGTTATATGACAGTTGTAGATAAAATATCTTATTTCACATTTAACAGATCTATGATCCACTGTGAATAGACCTCAATAAAATTTGACAACAAAGTTTTGCAGTCATGAACTTGAAAATATTAGTTGCTTTTTTTCTACCACCAATCTAAGCTGACCTACGTTAAACTTAGCTAATCTAGCGTTTGTTTTGCCAATAAAGTTAGCTTCACTAAGATCAACTGACCTCCCCCCTTGCCTCCGCCAAGTATGCCGGATTTTTTACTTAGCAAAACTTCTTAGCTTAGTTTAATCGCGAATGCAAGAAAAGTCACTCATTTTTGACATCTGATAAAGATTCTAACCTCAAAAAACATATTCGGAGCTCTTTTAATCCGTTTCGAATTTTTATTTTAATTCATAAAGGTTCACCTTCTTCGAGACCTGTTGTGTTGTTCCAAATGTGGATCCAGTAAATCCATTTTCTGAACTACTAGTTTCCTGATTTTACTGGAAACTTTTAATTTAATCAACCGTAGAAGTTGAAAGTTTTGATTCAATCAATTATTGATTTATTAATTTGTTCACCTTTCCATTTTTGTTTGTATGCAAATGCGCTTGCGCCGATATTGTCGACTTTACATCGTTTGAAATGTGCCAATGTGCGTTTGAACTACAATTCAGCTTAGCCAGGGGATAGAAAAAAAGCAGCTAACATTGATTGTCTAGTTGTCAAATTTTTTTCGTTGTGTCAGATAGGGACCAAAAATTATTCAATAACTAATTAACCTTGACAACGGTAGCTGGAACGCTACCGAATCGTCGAAATAAAAAATATAAAAGCATTATTGTGGTTAGATTCCCCCCAAAAAATAAGAGAAAATAGGAATCGACTTTTGCCTTTGTAAAAAAATTTAATAATTTTATCATAAAGTGGGTCGCAAAGAAGATATTTCGAAAAAATCTGTCATTTATCCAAAACTCACGAAAAAATTTCCAGTTAGCCTATTTTTTTCGCATCAAATGACTGTACTAATACCCTCACTCAACGTTGTGTTAGTTAAATGAAAAATATCCAAACTTCTCTACTCTTCTAAACACTCAAGCTGAAGCAACTTGAACGGTTGGTCTGTTTGTAACATCGAAATACTAGAGTTAGCTTGTTGACTGAAGCCTCTGTCCGTCTGTGCTGCTCTCAACTTGAAGTGCTCCAATGGTACTCGAATATCTCGTTGTTTGCCAATTAGGTGATTAAACTAGTGATTCGACCGAATCAGATGAGAGCTAGAGCTTTTATCGCATTTCGGAAATATGTGATGACATGATCGTTGGAAATTTTATATTTCCTAATCAATTGAAATTAAAAAAAAAATATTTGGAAAGTGATAATATTGTAAGTGTTCTGTCGTTCTTTACGTTGAAGAGCATCGACTGCTTAGGACATTAGCTCTGTATAAAAAAATATTTAAAATTGACTGTTTTATAGCTTGTTATACAGGGTGTTTCTATATTCATGCGACAAAATTTAGGAGGTGATTGCTCGTATGAAATTAAGTTGGATCTTTCTCACGAGCTTTCCCATAACAAAATTTCCTCAGCCCATCCCTTTCCGAGATATCATCCTTGAAAGGTGGTAACTAAAATTAAGTTTTTATTTTTTTCTCTAAAATTCCAGCTAGTAACTTGAAATTCTGTAATTTCCGTTGTGGTGCCTTTTGGCCGAAATATTATTTATTAATTAGGTATTTAAATTATTATTATGGTATTATTATGAATAAAGACATACATTCCCTTGAAGCTAATTTCAATAAAGCATGAATCGTTTACAAATATGAAATAGAAAGGTCGCACGTAGCAAGTCAAGTTCAAAGCGTGAAATAAACATAAACAGAATTGTTTATACAGTGTGTAAAAGCCAAATGGAATAAATTCATTATTTCGGTTACTGTACATATTTATAAAAAATCCCGAAACACGTCAAATTTAAATTATAACTTGACATTCTTTAACGTGAAAATGCAACCCCTACCTTCAACCCCCTTAGAATGACAGGTACAACCCCCAATTTTTTAAATGGGAAGTATAGGCTTGTGATATATCATTTGAAAGGTCTCTTCATTCTCTATTCAAAAATGTTATTGTTATACAATCAAAAATACAATACAAAAATACAAAAAAAATACAAAAAATACAATCAAAAACTAAAATGTAATGCAAAACGTAATAAAATGTAGAACACGAAAAAGAACTATGAATGTTAATGAAGTAGATGTTCAAAATGTTCTCCGCGAACGTCTTGGCAACATCCTAATCTCAAATAAAACTGTCTTCTAACATTATTTAACATATCAGGCGTGATCGACCTAATCGCAAGCGTTATTCGTTCTTTTAAGTCATTTAAATCAGAAGGTTTAGTTTTGTACACATGGCTCTTCACATATCCCCATAAAAAGAAATCTAATAATGTAAGATCAGGTGATCGCGCTGGCCATTCAATCGATCCTCGCCTCCCTATCCACCGATTGGGAAATATTGTATCGAGGTACTGCCGGACATTAAGTTGGTAATGTGGTGGTGCTCCATCCTGCTGAAACCATATCGTATTCGCTGGAACTTGAGGATTACCTGGATCAGGATATAAATTTGCCAACGTTGGAATGACATCATTTTGAAGTAGTGCCAAATAATTGTTGCCATTCAAGTTGCCCTCAATAAAAAAGGGACCAATTATATTGTTCCCTACAATCCCTGCCCAAACATTAACCTTTTGAGGGTATTGAGTGTGTTCTTGTCTCATCCAGTGAGGATTTTCCGTGGACCAGTAGCGGCAATTTTGCCGATTAGCATGACCGTTAAGTAAAAAAGTACACTCATCAGAAAACATAACGTCTTCTAATTGGATAATATTGTTATCCAACATGTCCATCATTTGCTCACAAAAAAAAGTTCTCCTATCAAAATCGTCTTCCATGAGCTCCTGAGTAGGTATCATCTTATACGGATGCAATTTATTTTCTTTTAATATGTTTGCTATCGATGTATGGCTAGCATTGAATGTAGTGGATGCCTGTCTACTCGATGTATGTGGGTTTTCCTGAAACTCAAGCAACACATCTAATTTGAGTTCATCACTCAGTGCATTAGCAGCTGCTTTTTTTATCTGCCTTACATGACCAAACTCGCGAAACTGCTTTTCTATTTTACTTATTGTTCCTTGGGATATAGGCGGTAAATTAGGAAATTTCTCATGAAATAGGCGAGTTACTTCCTGTTGTGTTCGGATGTTATCTCCGTAACCAATCATTTGTAAAACTGTTATTTTATGCATTTCCGTTAATCTAACCATTTTTCAGAATTGAATTGAACAAACTTTATACTTAAATTACAACAATGACAACTTAAATAAAACAATTTACTACTGCTTGTTAAAATAGCGTTGCCACGGAAATTCTTTAAAGTTTTTTAATGGTTACCATCTAAAAACCACATTGCTACGGTTTTTGTTCACTTTCTCATTATCAAGACCTAAACGGGAAATAAGTTTTAAGTAATATTGTAATAAGTTCCGAGTATATTTTAGCGAATTTCGGTAACAACATGATATTAATTTTTTTTATGTTAATTTTTGCATTAAATTTAAAAACAATAACATTTTTGAATAGAGAATGAAGAGACCTTTCAAATGATATATCACAAGCCTATACTTCCCATTTAAAAAATTGGGGGTTGTACCTGTCATTCTAAGGGGGTTGAAGGTAGGGGTTGCATTTTCACGTTAAAGAATGTCAAGTTATAATTTAAATTTGACGTGTTTCGGGATTTTTTATAAATATGTACAGTAACCGAAATAATGAATTTATTCCATTTGGCTTTTACACACTGTATTTACTAAACGGAGAACTTGACTCGTCGTATAAATATGTTAACGAAAGTGTTTTAACATGCATATTCTAAATCAATTCTATTGATTATATTAAAGCATTCAAAATGTATTCTATTCATCGTAATCATTTTAATTAATATTCTAATTAGTACTAGTAATAAGTGAGTTAATGTGTAATAGTAAAGTAAGGTAATAAAGAGAACATGTCCCAGTGATTCCAGTAGTTGTTTTATTCCTGTGAGATGACACACCAAGTGACCAGCAACACCACCTAGTCAGAGGCCCTTTCCACACTTCTAATGCACCAAGTATCCATAGTACGATACATACATTACACCGTACACTCGCGTAGGACTAACCACTGTTATTTTCATAGTTCTTTTCATGATAAAGGAAACTGACTTGACTTCTACTTGAGATGCAATAAAACCATAAAACTTCTCGGATTTACCGTGCAGAGCCTCACTATACCTGATGAAAAAGAAAAAGTATGAAAAGTCTGAGAGACTTCAGCAACAGCAGAAGGTGGTCCGAGGGCAAATACAAAAATGGGTACAAAGCCAACATACACTTCAGTGGAGGAACACTCCAAAGCAGGTAAACAGTAAGACCTTTATAGGTGACACATGTGTAAAACGGGCCGAAGAACTACTGAATATCAGTAGGAATGAGTTAAGAATTATTACAGGTTATCTAACGGGTCATACTCCGGTAAAAGATCACCTGCATAATATAGGGTTATATAACGGGGACCTCAGCTGCAGTCTTTGTGGCATGGAGACCTAGACCGTAACCCATACATCATCTGACTGTGAGGCACTGGACTCGAGGAGACAAACCCAATGTGCCACCTGAAGTATATGGCACACATCCAACGGACCTATATCGTCTACTCGAAGGTACGGGGATAACTGGATGGGTGGACTAAATGTGGGAGTAGAGTAGCTAATAGGCCAATAAACTGCAGTGCTTTCGGCATCAGAACGGCTTCCAAAACACAAAAAAAAATAGTAAAAACTGTACAGGATGTCTCAAATTGGTATGTTTTGCAGGGCTTCTCGTAAACTAGAATAGATAGAAGAAAAGCAGTTAAGATGTCATAACTAATTTTATTAGCGGAAAGCATTTTGAATATTTAATGTAAATTTTTACATTCTAATAAAATTAGTTATAAGTAGATTAGTTGTCACAATGTTTCTTGTTGTTTTATAAGTTGATTTTTTTAATCTGGTTTTATTTTTCAATAATTATAATTTTGATAAATGAAATTGTCACACATCAGTATTCTCACGGGACACACGGTAGGAACTTTAGTTCCTTTCAAGCAAAAATTATGTAATACATCTGACGTTATAGATAAACAATTTGCATATTCCTCGGTGGTCGAGTAGTAAGCAAACCAGACTCTCACGCGGTAAACCCTGGTTCGATTCCCCGTGAAGAAGTTTTTTTTATTGTTTATTTTATTTTTAAATAATTATTCTGCTTGATATTAATAACGACAACAGGTAGACGTTTGAAGTATTTAGCAGAATATTCATTATTATAGATAATGGTACGGTACCCTTCATGAGGGAGTCCGACTGGCAACATCTACTTATAACAGCATCGTATATTTAAAAAGGGAAACCGTAGCATTATACAAATTGGACATTCAAGAACTGTACGTTTACCACAAAAAAATCAGTGGAAACATGAAATTGAATTGTTAAATTTTCAATTCTAAGTTATATTAGAGTTTATCGAAATTTTTATTTTCTAGATTTTTTCTTAAGTGGGTCGTGGAGAAAATATGCTATTCGATTCGTGTGGATTGTCCATATCGCACTTGAACGATTGAGCACTCCGCCAACGGCGTCGGGCTCCTACTTCATCTTCGTGCGATATGGCCATCATATCCATACTAGTTGCACAAACCACTATTTTCATCAAAATATGCCCTTTTACATTTAAAAACAACCTGCCAAATGTCAAATCAATTCATCCATCCATTTTGAAGTTATCGAATTAAAACATTCAAGTTTTCAAAATTTCAACACCCTGTATCAGTAAATGTGCTAGACCCCTTAATCCTCATATCATTTTGTCCAATTCTACTAGAGGAATCTACATGCTAACGTTGTAATTACCCTTAACGTTCGAGATGCTTACAATAAATTCTGAATAAAATAATGTAGATTTCTTCGAAATGAACGAAATGTCAAAAGTGACATTTATACTTCTCGATCAGTTTAAAATATATTCTGCATTTTGGTGAAATTGTTTTTGCTATTTATTACTTTTTGACTTCTGAACGGTAAGTAAATCACTCACCGACGTGTTAAACTTAGAAACCAAAACACAACCTACCGTCCTGACAACCGATGCTGTGAATAAACAAAAAAGATCAATCGCGCAAACAAAAATTATGGAAATAATAGTAAGAATTTATCCGAACAAATTCAAATAGATCACCAGCACTGCGAACACCAATTTGGGACACCCTGTACACCAAGCTGTACACTGGTGGTTTATTTTTTCCTATTGTTCAGTCTTAACTGGTTCCAAATAGCCTTACAAGCTCCTTTGCTGCCTTTTCTATATTGTGCAAAAAGGGTTTGAGAATTTTTTTTCTTGTTTGTGTAGTCCGGATATTTGCCAACTACAGATTTACCTAGGGAATCTATTATCCCGTACAAGACGCAAACAAAACACCCTTTACGAGACGTCGGCTTTACACAAAACATCCAACCTCTTGGAAACAGAAACAAACAAGCTTAAGCTCGGCAAATCGAACTTCGGCGTTTGATTAATGGGCCCTCGCAACGATTGACCCTGAGCAGTTTTGCATCTGAACTTTGACTTGCGGTTGAAAGAATCATTTATCAATATATACTTCGTACAGCTTTCTTACCGACGACGTTAGCTGAATCCCGCGCCCGCTTAGGGCGTCAGGTTAAACGCCGTTTTTCTCTTATGTGAATATATGTTTATGTAATTTTTCGGGTTCGGTTCGGTTGGACTGTCATACGAAAAATTACTGTGATTTCTCCACTACTATAATAACCTTCGCCGGTATTTCTTTTTTTGGGGTGAAATGCGGGAGGCGAGCCCGAAATTTATTTTACTAAAAAGTAAGCGGAGATTTATGGGAAACATTTTTTGAGATTCATTACCTATGACATTGTGGAATATCAAAACATAAACACGAACGTTATCCCTTGTTTGTTAAATTAATCTGTGATTAGAATAATAGGAGTTAAATCGTGTTTTAATAGGGAAGCGTGTGCAAAACATTATAATATAGAATTGATGAAAACTAAAACCGTTCTGATATTTTCGATAATAATTACATCATCCACCTATAAACATACCAAATATCGACCAATTGGTTTTGAACTTATCAATAAATCATTGGAAATAGTGCGTGCATGACATAACACATAAAGTAATTTTTCTTCAAACGTCATACCGGGTGTACCAAGTCTTCGTTTACTTGCTGTAATTTCTGTAACTTTAGTTCTTTACGTCAGGTTATGTTTGAGCGACCGGGGGTCGCGACGCAGAAGATCTGACCGTTACGTTACGTTACTTTGTGTTACGTTGCTTCGTTCGTTCCTTCGTTGCTGGAGATCTACTTGAATTTGTTCGGATACATTTTTACTATTATTTCCATAATTTTTTTGAGCGATTGATCTTTTTTGTTCATTTACAGCATCGGTTGTCAAAATGACATGAGGATTAAGGGGTCTAGCACATTTACTTTTCGAAATTTTGAAAACTTGAATGTTTTAATTCGATAACTTTAAAATGGATGGATAAATTGATTTGACATTTGGCAGGTTTTTTTTAAATGTAAAAGGGCATATTTTGATAGAAATGGTAGTTTCTGCAACTATTGTGGATATGATGGCCATATCGCACGAGGACGAAGTTTGAGCACGACGCCGTAGGCGGAGTGCTTAATCGTTCAAGTGCGATATGGACAATCCACACGAGTCGAACAGCATATTTTTTCTACGACCCACTTAAGAAAAAATCTAGAAAATAAAAATTTCTATAAACTGTAATTTAACTTCAAATTGAAAATTTAACAATTCAATTTTATGATTCCACTAATTTTTGTGTGGTAAACGTACAGTTCTTGAATGTCCAATTTGTATAATGCTACGGTTTCCCTTTTTAAATATACGATGCTGTTATAAGTAGATGTTGCCAGTCGGACTCCCTCATGAAGGGTACCATTATCTATAATAATGAATATTCTGCTAAATATTTCAAACGTCTACCTGTTGTCGTTATTAATATCAAGCAGAATAATTATTTAAAAATAAAATTAACAATAAAAAAGTACTACCTCACGGGGAATCGAGCCCGGGTCTACCGCGTGAGAGTCTGGTATGCTTACTACTCGACCACCAAAGAATATGCAAATCGTTTATCTATAACGTCAGATGTTTTACATAATTTTTGCTTAAAAGGAACTAAAGTTCCTACCGTGTGTCCCGCGACACGTTCTACTTTTTTTGTTCATTTTTTGAATTGCATCAGAGGTATTTTAGTTGAAATTGATACTTCATGGAATACAGATGCTTTTGTTATTATTGATTGGAAAAAATACCAAGTATGTGCTATCGTTGTATTCCAAATAGAACGACATGCAGTTTTCAATGACAATATACAGAAGCTGCTATTTTGGAATAAAAAGTGAGGGACAGGGCTATCAAAAAATGTATAAATTTTTTTATAAGCCTTTAGGAGGGTACTTTAATGCCATTCAAAGCAGTTTTTCATTTAATAATTATCTTGTCAATAAGCGAGATATTGCCTGTATACGTAAACTTGGGACACCCGGTATAAGTGATAACTTCACACACACAGCATATAAAGTATCCTAATATTATATATTAGCGAAAGGAACAATTACTAATGTACAATCGTTAATATTGGTTCTCGATTGGATGGTTGCGGTTACCTTTCTTTTAGTTTGCATATTTTCTGGGGCTCTTGTTTACTTTTGTAGACTGTTTAGTCCGGGGAAGTAAGGATATAAAATGGAAAATATTTCCACCAGAGACCACTTTTTTGGATTTGTGAGAAGATTCCGTTCGAGCTTGCGATACAGCTTGCAAGCATAGAGCTTAAAGCACGTTAAATACAACAGTTTTTCGTCCATAACTTTTTTAGATTTGACTGTACAGAAAAATTGTGGGCATTAAAATTGTGGGTTATTTTATACCCTATAAGATGACGTGATGCAATATCCACAAAAACATTTTTTTAACCATCAATTTTTTAAAAATTGAAATTATTTTTGCATAATGGTTTTCTAGGCGACAAACATAATTAGAATAACAATACAGACTTCATAATATATGAAAATGTAGTAGTCCGGCACCTGGAAACTTGGTGTTTTCAAATTTTGAAATTTAAAAACGGCGGCTCTACAAAATTCCAATATCTTTTTTTTCAATTTTGTCTTATTTAATGAACATTAACGCCATCGTTTACTGCAATCGATAAATAATGAGTTGTAGTTTTATGAACAATAACAAGAAATTTGACACTGTCTCTGTGTCTATTGAACTTTGAATACTGTTTTCTCCGCTTCTAATGATCGAATCTGATATTTTTTTTCCAACTTACGTGGTTTTTGGAGACAAACATTTTCAAAATATTAATGAATCCATGGATCATATTTTTCATTGTCAAATTTAAGAGAAACGGAGAGAAAATTGTTTTTCAGTAAAACTCGTGAAAAAGAATGTAAGAAAATTGAAAACAAATTTTTTTTTATTGTTCATAAAACTACAACTTATCATCTATCGATTGCAGTGAATCACATATCAATAGCGTTAAAGTTCATGAAATGAGACTAGATTGAAAAAAAATATATATTGAAATTTTGTAGTGCTGCCATTTCGAATTTTCGGTTATTTTCATATATTATGAAGTCGTTATTGTTATTCTAATTATGGTTGTCGCTTAAAAAACATTTTGCGAAAAATTATTTCAATTTTTCGACAATTAAGGGTTGAACATTTTTTTCTGAATATTGCATCACGTCATCTTATAGCAGGGGTCGCCAAATGGCGACCATATATATATGGACGATGAACTGTTGCATTTCACGTACTCCAAGCTATGATTGCAAGCTGCATCGCAAGCTCGAGCGGAATCTTCTCACAAATCCAAAAAAGTGGTCTATACTACAACATGTACTTTCGTTACAAAAAGTAAAATCTCTGGTGGGAATGTTTCCCATTTCGGCCTAACTTTCCTGGACTAGTAGCTGGAAGAAAGCACGAGATACATCCATTATTAACGATCAGAAAATAAATAATACTATTTACATAATTCCAGCAAAGGGAATTTCAATGATATTCTAAACATAAAGTAAGTACTAAGAGTTTTCGAGATTCAGCCATACAACAGTATTAAAAAAGAGAAAGTATACTTTTTGTCATTACCATTATTCAATTTTCCGATAAACTGTTATGGTTTGAGCGAGTTAAGCGGGTTAGAGCAAAACGAACGACCAGAGAAATATATCGATATGTAATTGGACGTATAATCAGCCTGTAATTAGATGTGAAAGGTCGCATTAATGCGCTGCCCCAAATCCGGCGTCAATGTAATTAAGGCGGAGAATTAGATTTCTCTGTGCGCTAATGGCTCTCTATATACCGAAAGCTTGAACACCTTTAAACCTTCACCTTCCCACTGCCACTTACCTTCCGTTCTAAGGGTCCTTCACTTTACATCTAAACGTCCAAACAGAATCGGACTGGTGTAAACATCTTTTTTTAAGACCGACCAGAAAATATACACTCTCTGGGCAATTTTTCGTCCAGAAAATAACGTTTTGCCGATCAAGACCGGTAAATGGACGCCAGGGACCGGAAAAGCTTTTTTTAAGACCGACCAGAATATATACACCTACTTAACAATTTTTTGTCCAGAAAATAACGTTTTGCCGATCTGGATCGGAAAATGGACGCCTGGAACCGGAGAAATAGCTATTGCCGGTTCCTGACGTCCATTTTGTTTTAATTTTTCCAATCGCTCTTTCATGATAAGTACAATCTACCTTGATTTCGTTACTATGGTAACAACGTTTCGATATATTGTCGAGTGATGACAGTTCGTTGATTTTTAATTTGTCGTTTATGTCAAACTTATTATTTTATCTGGTTCAAGTTTTGTTAATCACTTTGTTACAAAAAGTAAAATAAAGAATTGAATGTTAATCGAAAAATTAGTTCGAAGTATTTGGAAATAAGTGCAGAATCTTTTATGGAGTTTTATGAGTTAATGATATCTCTGCAGAATTAGATTTGTAGTGTAATCTGTGGAAAAAGAAATATTAAGCCTAAGACATATTAATGGATATTGAAGGGGCTGTACTTTTGAAGAATGCTAGTTTTTTTTTCCCTGCGACAGGGCATGCACTCCTCATTTCAGTACAATTCGCAGGGTGAATGCCTGGCTGAGAAGTACAACGGAAGAGGACATATTGACAAAAGTTTTTAACAAGTTTTTCATACTCCTATACTTCAAGCTTTTAATTAAATGCCTATTTTCAGTTTCATAATGATACTCATTATAACACTGGTTTTCATTATAAAACTGAAAAATTGACCAATAGAAATCTAGATTTTCAAATACCCAAGTAGGCAAAACCAATATTTTCTGTAGAATGTTTGACAGTGTTTTATGACAGTTTAAATCTTTTGCGTTAGTTTTTAAAAGAAATGTCGAGCACCAGACCGAAAATACTTAATGACCAAGGCAACCTGTAGTGAAGATTGCCGGGCAAACGAGTGGTCAAAGAAATATATCTTATGGAGTACCACAGGGAACAATTTTGGGTCCTGTCTTGTTTAATCTTTATATTAATGGTCTATTTTCTTTGCACAGTGCAGGACATATAATTGGGTTCGATGATGATACTGCTATTATTTATGAAGCAGATAACTGGTGTCAATTGAAAATAAAAGCAGAAACTGATTTGAAACTAATAAAGGCCTGGTTTGATAATAAAATACTTACCACTAATTTTGAAAAAACTTTTTACTTACCACTCTCCAACTAGAACCTAACTAGCGATCTATTCAAACCTCCTGAAATATCACAAAACGGACAAAATTTCAGTATAAAACCTGTGATGAGTATCAAATATCTAGGTATTACCATAGATACAAATTTAAAGTGGGATTCTCACATTAGATACGTGATAAAAAAAACTACAATTCATCTTCTATAGATCTTTTAGGTCTCAGTGAATGTCACCCCAAAAATCACACATACACACACACATCCTCTATAAATTTAAATACCTGATAAAGTGTATACCCACCAAATACCTTCGAATGTTATACTACGGAGTAGTCGAGAGTCACCTACGCTATGGTATATTAGCATGGGGAAGTGCTCTAAAAACTCAAATTCATCCATTAGAAATTATCCAAAAAAGATTTTTGAAAATCATTCTGTCTAAACCTCATACATATCCTTCAGATCGATTATATAGGGAAAGCAACATTTTTGACTTGAAACAGTTATATTTTCTTTGTGCCTCTATAAAATACCACGCCATGAAGGATAAGAGTAACCTACCTTTACATAATTATGAAACTAGAAACAAACACCACTATATTGTTCCGAGAATGATGCAATCTTTTGGTCAAATATATTTTTCGTTCCTAGCTCAGAAAATCTATGATTGTATCCCTGACAGTATCAAACTCATAAATAATCCCATGCAATTCAGAAAGAAATTAAAAGCGTTTCTTTTGAAACAGGCGAGATATTTCTGTCATATTGCATCGATGGTGTAATTATACATATCACGGACAACCATGATACATAGGATCATCAAAAATAAAGAAAAAACGTATGGTCACATTAACCAAAGTTTTGAAATTTCAGAATTTCATTTTAAAATTTCAATTCATTATTATTATTGTAATTTCATCCTCGCATCTTTCAAATAATTATCATTCAAATTTCAACTCTGATTCTAATCATAATGTTATCAGGGTTGTAATAACATATCTAACATTATTAAATTAAGTACTGTTGTTTTTATTTATATGTATTTTGCCGAAACAGGTGTATGTACACCTGTCGGAGACCTTCGGGTTGTTTATTCACTAACCAAACAAATTTGTAATTACTTATATATTTTGTGAATAAATTATATTTAACCTTATTCAGGTAAAGGCGCTGCATAAGGTTTTTTTCGATCTGTACATTCCGGGTTCGAGTCCCGGGTAGTATATTTTTTATATATTTTTTTTTATTCAAATTTCTTCGTAGAAAAAATAGTGTATGCAACTCATATGCAATGGTTTTCAATACACTCGCATTAACAATACGAAACTCGCCTTTGGCTTGTCCCGTATCCCGGTTAATGCTTGTGTATTAATAACCATCATTACATGATCGTTGCATAGTATACTATCCTACTAATCCAAGGAAAATAATAATGGCATAAGACCTGTAACTAGAATGAGTTTTTTTTCCAAACAAATAACTGTGACAAAGACCATGGTTTGCCTGCCCCCCCTGCCTTTGCTTGATCCTGTGTACGCCCTTGCACACTACCACTGGGCTATTGAGCATTAGTTCAAAATGCGAGCACAGGTACAATGATACGTCACTTTTCCGATAAAGAAGAATTTAGGCTTGAATGAAATAATTAAGTGAGGAGTTGTATAACTGCTGTTAAATTAGATCCAAGGTTCTCCCTTCTGTACTCAGTCTACTGAGCCCATTTTTCCAATGAAAACTAGGATTTTTAGTGGAAGAATAAGTGCTGAGGTTCCTCGATCTATTCCGATTGTTGTAGCCGAGAAATATTTTGTACTGATTCAGTTCTGTATTTTTCTCCTTTCTCTTCCATTGCAGTCAATTCTGGAGGAACTACAAAGAAGGTAGTCGCTGCCTTCCTGGCTAACCAGCCCATCAACTATTTCATAATCCTTGGTCGCTAACAAGGAGACTTATTATAATCCAAATGGAGCATTTTTATTGATGGAAATTACTGAGTGAAAATGTCGTTTGCGTTGAAATGAGTAATATTCACAGATAAGATCTGGGACAGACTATAAACGAACTACCCAACTAATTTGGATCGTTATTTAGTTTAAATCGCACCCCGTAAAGATAAAATAACTTTCAAATTAATTAAATGGAAAGGGGTGAAAATGAAATTGAGGGTAAAACAATTAGTCAAAAAAGCACGGTGAGAGATAGGAGTGAAGGGAGAACCATGTCATCATATTATCAATAAAAAGAGAAGCAAATATTTTTTATAAAAAAAGTTGATATTAAATATTCCCATATTTTAGTTAGATGCATTCATTTGTATCTTCTTTTAGTTTGTTAGAATTTGCTACCTTTGACAGCTGAATATGTTTGTAGCAAATCTTTATTTTCCTCTTCCTGAGTCTTCTTTTTTCAATTTTTCTCATCTCACAACAATGGATATTGAAGTCCTTTCATCACGTCAGAATAAATCTCCTTTCCTTCGGTCTCCCTCCTTCTTTATTCGGGATATAGTTAATCCAAGAAATTTCAAGGAGCTTTTGTAGAGTCTACATTCTTAGAGCTATATATTTACTTATTTAAATGATTTTATCCTTGTATAAATGTAAGATTTGAGCATGTTTCGAGGATAATGATATACCAATACTTTTCACAGAGCGCGGCTGAATTATGAAACCAACTTATTATGTTGCAAACAATTCACTTTTAACAAAAATTCTGTAAAGGGTCGATTTTTTAATTTTAAATGCCTATTTTTGAAATAATATACGATAATGGTCACCAGTTCTGACGTGGTGACGTAATTGTTATTTTTTTCAATTGAAATATGGGTCTCGTAATACCTCATTTGAAAGGTCTTTTGATACCTTATTCGGTATTGGCATAGTTGGTGAATTATTATTTCTACGAAGAGAGCAAAAATTTGGTTTATGTCATACTAGTTCATCATTGTGTTTTTATTGCTTAGTTACCAACTATCTAATGTCGTAATAAAGTTCACTTCATGGCCCGCGCGGGCATAAAGAGAAATAAATTTTTGTTCAACTTATTTAATAACCATGTCGTGAGCTTCTTTAGACTTTTTTGGCAACAGATTTACAGTTGCTTTCTTTGCTTTTTCAATAATTTCGTCAGGAATTCCATAATCTTCGTCCATTTTGACTTTGCTAATTGCTAACTTTGCCACATATGAAATTTAATGTGATATTATGACATTTACGTTTGTCAACATTCACCTATTAATTCAAACCGGATTTTCAAAAACAATGATTTGTATTGAGATTGGATTGCAATAACGAACTAGTATGACATAAAAGTTTGTATGTACCGCAGGCATAAACAGATGTGTATACCCTCGGGCGTATACCCTCGGGATACAGAAGACAAAGGATTATCATAATGTCGGATAGTCAAGCAGCCATTAAGGCACTGAGCTCAGTTCCAAAATGGTGTGGGAGTGCCTAGATAAACTCAATGAATTAGGCGAGAACAATATAGTCACCTTACTATGGATTCCAGGACACACTGGAATAGAAGGAAATGAAATAGCAGATGAACTAGCAAAGAGGGGGACTGAAATACCTTTCTGGGGGCCCGAACCCTTTTGCGGAATCAGCCCCAATGTAATATTGGGAGAAATAAGTAAAGCCGAGAAAAAGAGAAGATCTGACCATTGGAAAGATCTCTAGTAGGGCTTATACAATCAAAGACTCTTCTGGGTGACTACAACCTGTTGAGATCAGAAGAATGCATAAGTCAAAGTAAAACTGCGCTAATAGTTTTGACAGGGATCCTAACGGGACATTGTCGCCTAAATGGGCACCTGAAAAAGCTCAAAATAGTGGAGGAAGAAGAATGCAGATATTGTGGAATGGAAGAAGAAACCTCCATCCACATACTTTCCAACTGCACAGCACTCCAGAATCCTAGAGCACAGCACCTGGGATATTACTGGATAGAAGAGGAACATTTGCCTAAGTTGAAGCCTGCAGACATCCTAAAATTCCTCCGGGAAATAGGACTAAAGGAACTACTAGTTTTTGAGACTCTCATCAGAAACTGAGTAGAAGTAAGGGGGCACAATAGATCTTTTAGGTCTCAGTGAATGTCACCACAAAAATCACACATACATACATAC
>CAJUYG010002742.1:0-27861 GCA_910591675.1 Galerucella calmariensis
CCGTCCTCAGTAGTGATTTAAACATAAAATAAAATTGCAGCGAACAAGTGTAGTTATGATAACTCCTTTCCTATAGCAGAGTTATCTGGTTGGAAAAAACAATAAAATAATGAATAACAATTAAAACCGACTGCTGTTAGTGCTAATTCTAGTAAAGCTATGCAAGGACATACACATTAAAAAATTTAAAAATACTCACATTGTTTCTCTTGAAAACGAACAAGCAGTAGTGGCAGTCAGAAATAATATACATTTGCAGCAACAGCACAAATACAAATCACCCAATATACACGTGGCACTGTAGAAACTGGCAGCAGAGAAAACAAAAATGGCCACCGCAGATCACCTCACTACACTGTTCTTATGTACGTTATACGTTCGCACAGATCTCAAAAATTAAAAACGCATGGCATCCTTTACTATCGCCACCTTACAAAGTGTACAAGACAAAGATAATTACTACACGTCACACGAGATTGCTTTCGGAAGTGGTGGTAGAAGGAGCAGTAGCTTCTCTATTGAGAGGGAAATTTAAACACAATGAAAATTTTATGACATTTCATAACTATATGAGTTAGTGGTAGAGAAATGCAGAACATTACGAGATATTATGTAATGTTATAATTTAAATTTCTCAATAAATTTTATATTACATACCTTCGACTTGAAATATTTTCCAGTAGTCCAGTGTAATGTATACATATATATGGATATATATATATATATATATACCAGGATATTACCGTACCTTAAATGGACGTCCATTGGATGTATTTAAATGTACGTCCAGTAGACTTTTCAGAATATACGTACCATGGACGTCCAAATCATGTACATGGATACTTGGATATTAACGTACTTTGAATGGACGTCCACTGAATGTATTTAAATGTACGTCCAGTAGACGTTTCAGAATATACGTACCATGGACGTCCAAAAAACATCCGTGGACGTCTGGACATTGGACAGCCGTTAAATGGACGTCCATGGAACATTGTGTGCTATCTGGGTATATGTATCATCTGTACTGCCTGGAAAATTGGCATTTACACCCATTATTTCTAGGTTTTCATCACATACCTGAAATATTGGCATTAAAAAAAGAAGAGAAAATGTATATCTTACCAGTTGTACATTCAAAGAATGGTAATTTTTCCTATTTACATATATATGTTCCTCTTCGATTGGTCGTACAACTGCCACATGGGTGCAATCAATAACACCGATTCCTCCAGGAATGCCAGTAGAATGAAAAAAGCTGAAAAATGCAATCAAAGTCAAAATTTTGTAGAATTATTTTATTCCAGTTTCTGCCTTGCTCTCCGCTGTGACAGCTCTTCAATATTCTGTGGAAAATGGATCGATCTTGTAATAATTTCTGGCCTGTTCAAGGCATTGGTGACCTCTTCAATGCATCCACATACACTACTTTGACTCATTCCACAAAAAAAATTGGAGCCTGTCACAGGTTGATAGCTGCCTTGGCCAAAAAATAAAAGAGTGACCAACAACTGAAAACAATTCTGCATTTTAGGAGAGAGGTAAAAAGATTGTTGACATTAAGGGCCTACTATAAAGTTTTGGAGTACTATGTCAATTCTTTTACATAATGTTATGTTTGTTTGGGATTTAGTTATTCACATACTATATTGTTGTTTTTCTATCTTGAATAAATATTTTAATTAAATTGGTAAAATTGATGTCCTTACCTTTGTTTTACAACTTAAGCCAGATGTTTTTTGAGGAGCTTGCAAAAATGGTGTTAGCTCATCCAAAAGAGCTGTAAGAGTGTCTTTATTTAGGCGAAAATGTTTTATAAAATTAAAATCAGTTAAAACCAAGAATGGATCTTGTCGTTGAAAATACAGACGAGGTATGTTATTTGCAGCTTGTTCTTTGGCATCTTCAACATTGTCTATTAGCATTTGCATCACCAAATCGTCATCATCCATTTTAAAAACAATAAATAAACTCCAAAAACTAAGTAAACAATTCAACTCCAAAAACTAAACGATTCAACTACAAAAACTCAAAATTAAACTATAAAAGCCCAACAATCAGACTACAAAAACTAAACAATTAAACTCGAAAAACTAAAAATGCACTTAATATTTAAAAAAAGTAAATAGGCACATGACATATGTCTAGTGATTACATTACAACCTTCCTTTATCTATCTAATTCTATGACCAAAGACAATGTGCGCAAGTCCACTCTCTCAAAATCTATCAACTCTCTTGGTTTTACCCAGTAGAGTACTCGTATAGTGTATGAGCATTCTATTATGTTTCTGAATTGGAATTTTATAATTTTAGGAGAGTGACATGCGCAGTGAAGCTGAATTTTGAGAGAGAGGTCCTACACGACCACTCACACAAGTTAGTGAATAGACTCCCTGTTATCTTCCAATTCTCCTTGGATACGAGCTCAAAATTCGAACCTTCGTTCAACATCTCCTTCTTTTAAAGTATGGGTTAATTGGGGTTTGTATGGTTTAAATTTATTTGACTTTAAAATTCGTGCAACTGTAGCTTAAGTTACATTCAATAAATTGGATCGTTTTCGAAGTGAATATTTTGGATTTTCCACGACCGATAGCATCACATCAGTTTCAATATCTTTATTTCTAACCCATGCCCGATGTTTCCTTCTAAATTTATTTTCAACTCTTCCAGAACTCTTGAATTCATTTATTACATATCTGACAGTTGTGAAATGTATAGTTTTATCAGGGTGTCTATTATTGAAGATTTCTGCTGCTTCCCTACAGGTCTTATGATTTTTTCCAACAATGAGAACAATTTCAATTTTATCTTTAATAAGTAATCAATTTTACTGGTATTTCTAATTATTGCAAACACACACACTTATGTAACATTTGACATTTGTTGACAGTTATTAGATATTCCAAAGCACTCTATCCAGAACGTGTTTAATAAGGATGAGTAAAACAAAATCAGGCGCTTATTATGAACGAGATCTTACGATGTTTCGTACTGCGCATTAATCTAACAATTGCTGACGTGTTTATTGCAATAATCTTGTAATTTTTATCTGGAAAAATCACTAATCTACAAGTGTGCATAATTTTTTAATAATTAATAACAATTTCAATGAATATTTTGCTCTCCACTATAGTTTGAACGTATTTTACTATCACTCCAAATCATAATTTTGATTTTCCCTGTATTCCAGCCAATGTTTTGAAAATTTGTACTTGATTATGGATCTACAAGTCATGCAGAGCTTTTTATCAAGAATATTTTTTTCTGTGAAATGTAAGATAAACTTTTTCTCCATTTGTATAAAACGTTTTGGTACACACTGAATAACCAACGAAGATGTTTCTCTAGCCGTATTACTGCCGCTGGTTACGACGTTTTGCAATTGAGCCCCCGACTGAGAATCATTACGATTAACCCAATTATTCCCATCAATATTACCGTCACCGGCTACGCGTAGGGTTATTGAGTCTGAGCCTTTTTGTGAATACTTACAGTTGGCAGAAGCAAACGTGAGCCCTGGTGGGCGTGTTCATGTCGCTGTAGTTGTATTTTTGTAGTAACAATTCGATATTTTGAATCGATAACCAAATATCGATACCATAAATTTCAACTGTTGAGAGATATGTGAACAAAGGCAAACTTGCTAAAAATGTAACTCATATTAATAAGAAAAATTTATATTGGACCAAAAATAAAAGTACCGTTTGCCCTAAATGTCTATATTCTCGAATTACATGACTCTGTAGTAATGTCAAGAAAAAGTAGGGTTTAGTTTCTATGGAAAGCAACAAAATATGAACTGGTTATGAAGCCTATTCCTTCAAATATTTGCTTACACATCAGAATCCTTTGGAATAGAGCCGTCGAATACCGTTTGTTAACTTTTTGTTCAATTCAAATCAATAGTGTGACTTATTTGGTATATTTAAAAATGTAATTTTTTCCAGTGTTCATTTTTCTTAACAGCCGAAAGTTAAAGTACATGGGTGTTATATTGGAATATACACTTCACCACCACCAATTAGCTAAATCTTATATATTTAGTTGTTGTTTTAAACAAGAATGTATGGCAATAATTTTGTTTGATTTGTCAAATATATTATACAACTACCTATATTAAATGCTGTTCTACATTAACTTCATTTCTTTTGCCTTATTCAAACATAACAGAAATTGGAAACTATATTATTTAATTAACAACATTGTTAAGTTTTACATTATATATGTAACACATTACATTTCAAGTTCAAAAAAATGAAATCAATCACAAAATTGATGTGTAAAAACTACTTATTCAGTTGGGTATCACAAATAAAACAAATTTTCGATTTTTCCAAATTTGATACAAATTTATAATCGAATATTAATACATGGTGTTCCCATTGAAAAAATAGTGTAGATGACTTCATTAATTGAAATTGTTATACATTATATTTGAGAAGACAAAATATTTCAAAAAATCAACATGTATTGAATTGAAATTGTAATAACCTTTATTGGTTATTTTGATGATGTTTTTTAATGTTCGAAATCAAACATAATAGGTTTATAAAAAACCCAAATATAATATATATTTATTGTAATAATGCGTAGTATAATATATTGTCTGCTATATTCTTATAATTATTGTTCCATTCGAAAAGTAACCTACTTATCTAAAATCCTAGCCTAAGCAATATTGCATATTAATTAATTACATATTTATATTTAAATACTAAAACATATCATACATAATGTATAGGGTGTGACACACTATTGTAACTATAGGGTGTCACACACTACACCTCCTACGGGACTTAAAAAAATAATTTAAAAAAATTATTCTTATTCATAGTATAACTTAACTCTATTCTTATGAACCTCTACCAATTTTCTACCTACTTTAATTACAATAATTGGTGATTTAACTTCTGTAACAATAAAAGGACCTTTATAAATTGACTCACTTAAATTTCCTACTTCATTTTTCAATAAAATTTTGTCACCAATGTCGTATTGAACAATTTTACAATTTTTGTCATATTTTAATTTTGCTTTTTGATGTCAATAAATTATTTCTCGCGTCTTTAAACGCCTCTTGTAAACGGTATTTAAGCTCTATAGGGTAATTATCGAAGTTATAAACAGGATCTACTTTTTGAGTTATATTAGATGGGATGTTGCACCATTTGCCAAAAACTAATTCATGCGGAGTATATTTGGTTTCCGTATGTACTGTATTATTATAACAAAAACACCAAAATGGTAACCAGGAAGACCAGTCATTTTTAAAATTTTGACATTGAATACGTAAATATGCATTAAGAGACTTGTGCGTATTTTCAAGAGATCCTAAAGTTTGATGTCTGTAAGCTGTAGAGTTTAATTTTTTAATTTTTAAGAGTTTACAAGTTTTACTTAGAGTTTCATTAAGAAATTCCGAGCCACGATCAGAAACGATTTCTGACGGGATTCCATACCGTAAAATAAAATTATTAACAAAACTGTTTGCCACAGTTTCAGCTTCTTTATTTTGTAAAGCGTAAGCTTCCACAAATTTGCTTAACTCACACTGTAGAGTTAGTACATATCGATTATTTTGAGCATCTACTTCAAGTGGTCCGATGATATCTAAAAAAACTTTTTCAAATGCACATTTTGCTGTTGTTGTGATGGTCATTGGTTCTACATTAGGCCTAGAATGTTTGTACCTCTGACAATCGTCACATTTCCTTATAAAGTTTTCGATATCTTTTTTCATACCTACCCAAAAGTAATATTTTTTTATATTGTTATATAACCGATTGATCCCTGCATGACCTCCGGTTGGAAGGATATGAAAGTCGTTTATTATCACTTTCCTAGTTTCAATGTCGTCAATTTTTTTTATATTTTTGATGATGGAAATTTTAATATTTGCATTTTTTATTTCATTTGGAACTTTGCTTAATTCATTAATTATTTGCATGCATGCATTATTTTTTATTAGGTAAATTTCCGGAATTTTGTATTTTGTACAAATATTTTTCAGGTCTCTCAACGATGCAGTTAATGCGAACGTCGATCGAGTTTCCTGCTTCATATAAATTATATTTTCTTTTTCTACAAAAATAAAGTTCCCTATTTTATAATCATAATTATTATTATTAATTACTGCGCAGAATTCCTTGTCTGATATTACACTTAATTCAATTGAGTTTTCAGTTGGTTTGAGAATTTCCACCATTCCAGGGTGATCAAGCCTTTTATGGAGAATATTATTTTTATTTGGAATTTTTTCGTTGAGATTTTTTGTTTGTGCCCTCGTCTGGACGTATATTGTTTCATTTACGCTGTCACTCATTGCCTTGAGTTGGTCCGACGTTATTTCTATGCGAGATAATGCATCCGCCGTTACATTATTTTTACCTTTAACATATTGAACTGTAAAATCGTATTCTTCGAGAGTTAAACGAAACTTAGTTAATCTGCTAGAAGGATTAGACATGCCAAAAAGATATACAAGCGGTCGATGGTCAGTAAGAATTAAAAATTTTCGTCCATACAGGTACGGCCTAAAATGCTTTACGGCAAAAATAATTGCTGTCAGCTCCTTCTCTATTGTTGAATATCTTTTTTCTGCTATGTTTAAAGATCTGCTTGCATATGCCACTGGCTTGTCATTCCCATTAGATAAAACAGCGCCTACAGCGTAGCCTGATGCGTCTGTTCTTAAAATAAAATCATTATCTGGAGAAAAATCCGGATATTGTAATATAGGTGGATGAATTAACGCGTCTTTTAATTTATTGAAAGAGTTTTGACATTCAGTAGTCCAAATAAAGTCAACGTTTTTCCTAGACAGGTTATTTAGTGGTGCCGCGATGTTAGCAAAATTAGGAATGTATTTTCGATAGTAATTTGTAAATGCGACAAATCTTTTAGTTTCGTTTGCATCCTTGGGATAAGGATAATTTTGAATTACTTTAGTTTTTTCTGGATCAGGAGAGACACCTTCAGATGGAATAATATGTCCTAGATATAAAATTTCTTTTCTTAAAAAGTTGCATTTTGCATGGTTTAATTTTAAGTTTACGTCTTTAAGTCTTTGTGATACTTTTGTAAGGTTTTTGTTATGATTAGTAAGATTATTTCCAAACACTATAAGGTCGTCCAAATGAATAAAACATCTGTCATAGTTCAATCCGGCCATAGCAATCGTCATCGCTCTGGAGAAAGAACTAGGACTAATTTTTAATCCCATTGGCAACCTAGTCATTTGGTACTGACCTCGATCAGTCGTGAATGCTGTACAAGGTCTACTATTTGCTTCTAGCCCTATTTGGTAATAAGATTGAGACAAATCAAGATGAGAAAAATAAATAGCTCCCGAGAGAGAGTCCAAAATATCAGTTATGCAGGATAGGGGGAATTTATCGTCCTCAATCCTTTTATTTAGTTGTCTGTAGTCTATAACTACACGCCACTTTTTATTACCATTAATATCCGCCTTTTTTGGAACTATCAGTAATGGTGCTGACCACTCTGATCTAGTTTCTTCAATAATGCCGTCTTGAAGCATTTTTTGAACCTGTTTGTGCACTTCTTCCTTTTGTGCATGTGGCAACCGATACGGCTTTATATATGCTGGCGTGATTGACTTTTGTAAAGTTATAGCTTGTTCATAAATATTTGTTACTGTAAGTGGGTCTTCATCTAAGTGAAAAACATCTGCATATTTTGCGCAAACTCTCTGAAGTGAATAATTTTCCTCTTGATTCAAATGACTTGTATTTATTAATTTAAAAAGTTTATCTAACCTATCTACCGATATCGCATTATTATTAAACTTGCAAATTTCAAAGTTATTTAATTTACTGATTTTTGGTTTAAAATTTTTTAACTTCACTTCCTCACTTCGAGTATTAAGTATTCTAACGGGAATCATATTACTAATTGGTTTAGTCATAATTGCAGCGACAAATACCCCATCACAAAGTTCATCAGATAAAACTGAACATTCCTCGTTTTCGTCTACCCAGCAGTATTTAATTACCTCACAGCGAGCTGGTATTGTGGTATAAAAATCGTATTTACATTCTATAGGTAGAGAAATCCGAGTATTGTTTACTAAAAATGAAAATATAAACTTTTCGTAATTAATAATTGCTTGAAATTTATAAAAAAAATCTGCCCCAATGACCCCGTGAATGTCGTTCTCAAATGCATTCATCAGCAAAAAATTGTGAACCATATTTATGTTATTAAATATTTGCTGAACCCTGTGAAATTGTTGACCCTGAAATCCCATTTATTTTGACCTGTTTTGAAAAGTCAATACTCTCGTGTGTTGAAATAAATTTTTTAAAAATGACGCTGACTGACGCCCCAGAATCTAATGAGAAAAATAATTGTTTATTGTTATAATTAAATTTTACATAATTTAAACTATTTAAATTTAGGATAATTGCAGAATCATTGTTAATTTGCGACTGATGGGCCTCGAAAAAATGTTGACTGTTGACAATATTCACTGTTGTTCCTATTGTCTAGGGTGTCAGTGTTATCCTGGCCATTTTGCATATAGAACGTTCTTTGAGAATAACTGTTATTGCTTCTATTTGAAGAATTGTAATTATTGAGACGTGCTCTATTACCTCCATTATTTCGTTGAGAAAATTGTCTCGAATTGAAAGCTCCTCTATTTGGATTTATATTAGCTGAGCCACGGTCGTTGTAAGAATTAGTATTGTAATGATTATTATTAAATGAGCCGCGGTTGTTATAAGAATTTTTATTATAATTGTTAAAACTTCGAGAATTGCCCCTGAAATTCGCGCGACCATGTCCACGAAAATGAAAATTTTTATTTTGATTAGGCAGTTCCTCGTCTTTGGCACCGCGTACTGCCTCATTTAATGTCGAATAATTTCTAGCCTTGATAATAGTTCGCAATTCGGGATTTTGCAGCCCGTTGGCAAAAGTGCTAATTGCAATTTTTTCATTTACATTTCTTAAAATTTCGATAGCATTGGCGTTACCTTCAGCCTGTGTTATGGTTAAATCAACTAATAACTCTTCTATAGTTTTGCTAAACTCGTCTAGGGATTTAGAGCCTTGCCTAGCATTACTTAGCTTAACAGATAAAGTTGAAGCAGCTTTTTTTGTCAAAAAATGGGCTTTAATATCATTAATAAGCAATTCATTATTGTCGTATTTGTCTTTTAATCTAATTTTTGCGCTCTGCGTTAAACGAGTTTTTCAAAACATAGGTAGTCAGTAGTTTTTTACCATCATTGTCTAACAACGAGTCATATAACTCAATGGCATCAATAAGCAACTTCGTATCGTTTTCAGAGCCATCCATAGCAGGCAATAAGCTAGCAGCAGTGCGTAAATCAAATTTTTCCGCCATGGTTTCTATGCTTACCCCCTGCTCTGAATTTTCTAACCTATTATTTAAAATAGGTTTTATCGCCTCAAAGTATTTTATTATATTATCTACATGTAACTTAACTTGTTTTATAGTATCTGCCTCTTGTCTACTATCATTAAAATTATCCCGCAAATTTATAAATTCTAACTCTAATTCATTAATTTTATCTAACTTACGCCTAATTATAGTAATATTTACTCTTCTTTCCTGGCTGTCTTTGTTTGAATTTCTATAAAATACTTTTAGTTCCTCCAGTAAATAACGAAATTCTCTCTCCTCAACCATATCATATCCATATCCACAATTTAAACTCCTTCAGTGCTCTCAGATATTTCTCGTCTTATTTTTCTCTCCAGTTGTTTTTTACATCTTTTGTAGCAAAATATGCATATACCCAATCCCTTAAGAGATGGGATGGAATCAAAGGATGCAGTCTTGCCAGGATCACCCTGGGCGACCCTGGAAAGCTGGCGCCGAAGAAATATTTGGCGATGACCAGGAAAAACCTACGTTTAACAGTAGGATTTCTGACTGGTCACTGTCATCTAAGGAAACACCTCCATACTATGGGGTTAGTGGACACACCTCTATGCAGGATGTGTGAACAGGAAGATGAAACTGTCAGGCATGTCTTATGCGAGTGTCCGGAGTTATCGTCAATAAGAGAGTGTGTGTTCGGTGAGTCTTGGCCTACACCTGCCGATATAAAGGAGATGTCTCCTAGTGACCTGACCACCTTCCTAAGAAGGACAGGATGGACAATGACCTAGGAGGACAACTCCTCGGGAGGATGTACAATGGGTCACATGTGGCCTAAGTACTGTGAGCCTACACACTCACCCTCCCCACTCTACAGATACAGATACAGATGCATATACCCACAATTATCAGACCTAAAACAATCAAAACCAAGACGTTCCTAGTTGATGTTACCGTTAGACTTGTAGTGGCCGTTGCTCCTACACTATTGCCCGCCTGGGCTATTATTACTTCTTCTTTGACCTCTTTAGTGTTTTGGCTTACCATAATATTGTATTTGCTGTCCTTTTCGGTTTCTAATAGTTCAGGGCTCTAATTATTTTCTTCAACCAAACCATTTAGCCTTTTCGTTTTCCAATCTGAGCGCCATTTAAATTTTCTTCAACCATTCAGAAAAATAATTCGATCCTGGCAGGATCGCCATGCAATAACCTTTATTGGTTATTTTGATGATGTTTTTTAATGTTCGAAATCAAACATAATAGGTTTATAAAAAACCCAAATATAATATATATTTATTGTAATAATGCGTAGTATAATATATTGTCTGCTATATTCTTATAATTATTGTTCTATTCGAAAAGTAACCTACTTATCTAAAATCCTAGCCTAAGCAATATTGCATATTAATTAATAACATATTTATATTTAAATACTAAAACATATCATACATGATGTATAGGGTGTGACACACTATTGTAACTATAGGGTGTCACACACTACAAAATTATTTATTTAGCTAATGAACCATGGACATCATATATGTTCATGTAATGAATTTATGCACTACTTTATAGCACAAGATATTGAATATGAACAAAATAAGACACTGTAGTCTACAAAAGTGTTTATCAGTTTATTACTGATCACTTTCACATTCATTACTCTCACTTTCATATTCATCTGATGAACCAGTGTTGACAGTGAAACACATATTTTCTACCACATCATCTACTAGTCCATCATTCCTCCATATTTCTTCCGCTATATGGTCCACATGGTCTCAGTGTTTGTTCCATTCCAAAGAACCACCTTCATCAAAGGCTGCTCGAAATAATTGTTCCATTTGAGCAGCACTTTGAGAAACATTTTTCATTGCCACTTTATGTTTAAAGCTACTCCATATTAGCTCAATTGGATTGAGGTCGCAGTGATATGAAGGCAACCGTACCACAGTATGTCCACGTTTTTTCAACAACTTATCCACATAGTACATTTTAGAATGGTTGGCTCGTTTGACAAGATGAAAAAGTTCTGCTTTAAGCATATCATTTGTGGTTGAGATGCCATTAGCTTCAAGCCATTCTCTAATAATATGATTCCGAGTTGATTGGGTTGTTATCTACCGCGATTTTCTTAATATTTAATAGAGACAGTTTAATTGATATATTTAACAAAAAAAAGCAACCGCAGTAAAGTCACTATAAAAATGTCCACAAAAAGGGACCATAGAGTTAACAATTCACTACAATATTGCTGGTGTAGATTGCCTAGGCATCAATAGGCATTGATAGAGGTAATATGGAAAATTTCCACCATTAACGTTAGTTATCGTAAAATTAGCTATAACTGGCCTGAATTGTCGCAGATTGCCCGTAGATGAAGTCAAAAATTGAAAATTTTGTTGTACTTGACCATAAATCTTCCGTGTATGCACAATTACTAAAGTTATGAACTACAAACACGTAATTTAGAAATTTTGTGGATAAACAATCTTCCTTTCTTGATATATTAAGGTATATCTTTGCAGTGTTATTGTACAAATAAATAGTATATACACTTATTAGGAAAAGGGCCCCCAATTTTTCTGCAGTAAAAAAAAATTTTCTTTTAAATATTGTTACGAACTCACTAATTCCGAAGCCGGTCCTGTCGCAAACGATGAATGCGACCTTTCTAGAAAGGTTTTTAGCAGGTAATATCCAGACTGTTCTGGAAATGTACCAGGCCATACAATGGTTTATCGCGAAAGTTCTAGAGATTCGAGGGACTAGGTATATATACGCGGGTTTTCGTTGTTCAGTATACAGTGAATCGGTAAACAGTTTCAGTATACAATGAGTGAACAGAAAGTGAATATAAATAGTGTTGAAGATAAATTAGGACAATTATTATACCGAGTGTAGATAAATTAATAGACATTAAGTAGTGTGTATATAAATTGAGTTTATTATAGTGTGTAAGTGTTTCTGTAATAAATTAACAGTAATTAGCCATAGTAAGTGTATAATTTTATCCCACGGTAAAAACTGTTTAAATAAATAAGAAAAACATTACATTGGTGTCAGGTGTGGTGTGGGGTAATATAAATAAATAATTACGTAAAAATGGCTAAAAGACTAATTGACCTGAAAGTGACGGAACTAAAAGCAGAATTAGACAATCGCGAGTTGGAAACGTCCGGTAAGAAGAGTGAGTTAGTTGAAAGACTGAAAATAGCACTGGAAAGTGACGACTTGGATCCAGAAACATTCTTATTCAATGACGAGTCCTCCACCATAATCTCGTCAATATCTGCTATGAAGGACGATATTTCTGCTATGAAGGACGATATTTCTGCTATGAAAGACGATATTTCTGCTATGAAGGACGATATTTCTGCTAATATGGACGAGAAGATTTCTACCATGAAGAACGACATTTCTGCTAACATTACCTCCATGGACGAGGAGATTTCTACCATGAAAAATGAGATTTCTACAATCAAGGACGATATTTCTGCTAATATGGACGAGAAGATCTCTACTATGAAGGACGATATTTCTGCCAATATTTTGTCAATGAAAAATGACATTGCCGCTGAAGTCTAAAATAAAATTTCGTCCCTAAAATCAGATATGGAGAATAAAATTACAACAATGGACGAGAAAATCCAGGAGTTAGAGAGGAAAATGGCAGACTCAATAATACAAGACATGCCAGCAGAAGAAAAAAAGATCAAGCAAATAAAGGCCCCAACGTTCGACGGAAAGATGTCGTGGACCAACTATGTAAAACAATTTGAAGCAGCCGCTAGAGCGAATAATTGGTCAGACAGGGAGAAGGCAGTGAACTTGACCATCGCGCTTCGGGGAGATGCCTTGGATGCGCTTCAGACAATACCTCTTGAAGAAACGCATGACTTCGAGCAGCTAAAGAAGAGGTTGGACATGCGATATGGCCACGAACATCTAGAACACTTGTACCAATCCCAGATAAAGAATCGAAGGCAGAGACGTGACGAAACCCTTCAAGAGTTTGAAGTGTATATCGCCCGACTAGTCCGATTTGCTTATCCATCAGCACAAGAAAACATGATGGAATGTCTAGGCATCCAGGCCTTTATTGATGGCTTACGTGACCCTGATATGCAGAGGACGCTTCGTTTAGCCCATCCCAAAACATTGGTCGATGCTTTGACTGCTGCTCTTGAATACGAAGCAGCCACGAAGGCGTCAGGATATAACAAAGTTAGGACCGTTCAAGAAGAGGGTGACGAAGATAAATTCGACCAGTTAGTCAACTTGATAAAAAGCATGGTAGAACGAAAGCCAAGGAAGATCAGATGCTGGAATTGTGGCGAGCTAGGACATGTACGCAGCTCGTGTAAGCGCCCTAGAACTTCAGCAAACCAAGAGCACCAGTCCCAGGAAAACTAGAATGGGTCGGCCACGAGGGGGCAGCACCGACCCAGGATCGTTCCAAAGACCCTCTCATACTGATAGCCTCTTTCAGATGCCGTAATGACAGTGTATATGTGGATGGCGAAGTGAATGGCAAGAAATATACTCTGCTGGTGGATACTGGATCAACTAGAACCATTATACGGCCAGAGATAATAAAACCTAAGAAGCTTCTGTTAACGAGGCTGCGACTCCGGACCGCAACAGGGGAGAGTGCCAATGTTCATGGAGAGACGCAAATCCAATTGGCGAAGAAAAATTCACGCATACGGTAATCGTAGCTGACATCGAAGAAGTCGTGATTCTGGAAATGGACGTAATGAATTTACAAGGTTTCCAGTTGGACTTTAGAAACAGAACCATCAAGGTGGGTTCCGGAGAAGTATTTCTTCATCCACATAAAAGCAGAACGGTGTTGGCAGCTGTACAGGAAGATACTGTTCTTCCTGCACAAAGCGAAACCATGATAGTAGCGCGGCTACAGGGGATCATGGAAGAAGGTACACCGGTCATGATGGAACCTTGGAACCACGACGAAGAGGTTGGTAAAGGAGTGCTAATTGGAAAAGGACTGGTTACGTCAGCGAAGGAGATCCCAGTACGTGCTAAAAACGTGAACGATTACCCAATTACCCTCAAGAAGGAAACCAGAATTGGATGTTGCACACCGGTGACGTCTGTAGTTCGTCAGACAACGACAACCGACAATTCTAATGACATATTCGAACAGATGTTGTCAATAGCTGGCCAATCCTTGAATCGAGCTGAGAAAAGGAAAATGAGAGAATTCCTCTTGCAGTATCGAGACCTATTCGTACCAAAAGGAGGGAAGACTGGTAGAACATCAGCCGTCAAACACAAAATCGATACTGGTAATGCCAAGCCAATTAAACAATCAGCTCGAAGGCTACCGCAAGCGAAGAGAGAGGAAGCTGAAAGAATAATTCAAGAGATGGAGAAAGAAAAAGTAATAGAACCATCTACTAGTCCATGGGTGTCTCCAGTAGTGCTCGTCAAGAAAAAGGATAGAACTACCAGATTCTGCGTGGACTATCGCCAGCTGAATAACGTGACGAAAAAGGACAGTTATCCTCTGCCTCGGATTGACGACACGCTAGACACTTTGGCTGGCAGTAAAATGTTTTCCACCTTGGATCTGAAGTCTGGCTATTGGCAAGTAGAAATGGACCCAGAAGACAAAGAGAAAACTGCTTTCACCACCGGATCCGGATTATGGCTGTTCAACGTCATGCCCTTCGGGCTCTGTAATGCGCCCGCGACATTTGAAAGACTAATGGAAAATGTATTGAGAGGGTTATCTTGGAAAACTTGCCTGGTCTATTTAGACGACATCGTAGTATTAGGTAAGAAATTCGAAGACCACCTGAAGAATTTGCAAAACGTATTCAAACGACTTCAAGCTGCTCAGCTTATGTTAAACCCGATGAAATGTCAGTTATTCCAAAACCGAGTCAACTATCTGGGTCATGTCGTGAGTAACGAAGGAGTGGCAGTAGATCAAGAGAAAATTGCTTCCATTAAGCAATGGCCGCAACCAACAGACAAACATCAAGTCAGGAGTTTTCTTGGACTTTGCACATACTATCGAAGGTTCATAAGGAACTTTGGAGATATTGCCAAGCCACTAACTCGACTCACAGAAGAAACAAGAACTTTTCATTGGAATAAAGACTGTCAAACTGCCCTTGAAACCCTCAAGAGACATTTAACCACGGCACCGATACTAGGATATCCGTTACCAGAAGGAGACTTCATTTTGACACTGATGCAAGCAACGTAGGAATTGGAGGAGTACTCTCACAGATCTAAGGAGGCCAAGGAAGAGTGCTGGGATATTTCAGTAAAGTCCTCTCCAAACCAGAACGGAACTACTGCGTCACGAGAAGAGAACTTTTGGCGGTAGTGAAGTCTGTGGAACACTGGAACACTTCTATCAGTATCTCTATGGAAAGAAATTTTTAATTCGGACTGATCATGCAGCACTCAAGTGCATGCAGTTCAAGAATCCCGAGGGGCCAGATCGCTAGATGGATTGAACGACTCCAAGAATACGTTTTCAACATCGAGCAACGGGCTAGTGTCATTCACCGAAATGCCGACTCCCTGTCTAGACGACCGTGCCAACCAGACTGTTCCCACTGCAACAAGGTGGAATCTAAGGAAGCTGCAGTTTCAAGAACCACAGTAAGCAATGAAGAATGGTCACCCACCAGGAATAGAGAAGATCAAGAGAATGATCCACACCCAAAGATGATCCAGCAATGGAAGCAAGAAAATCGGTGACCTACCTGGCAAGAAGTGTCAAGATTTTCACCAACACTGGAGGCATATTGAGCTCAGTGGGACTCCCTTGTCCTGGAAGAAGGCCTGTGAAACGAATCCTTGAAAACGATGATGGTTCCGAAAATAGATGACAAATAGTTATCCCGAGATCGAGAGTAGCTGAGGTGCTGAGGAAGTTACACGACAGTCCATCAGGAGGTCATCTGGGAGTGAAGAAAACCCTTCAGCGAGTCCGTGAAAGGTTTTATTGGATAAACAGCACCGACGATGTGAAGGACTAGTGTAAGAAGTGTACGAATTGTGCTACGAGTAATGGACCACATCGCAAGAGGAAGGCTCCCATGAAACAATACAATGTTGGAAGCCCATTCGAAAGGATTGCATTAGATATCGCAGGACCATTTCCGACGACAGAAAATGGTGGTAAATACATTCTGGTTCTAATGGATTATTTTACCAAATGGGTAGAAGTTTACGCGATTCCGAATCAAGAGGCCACAACTGTCGCGGATGTATTGGTAAAAGAATTCATTAGCCGATATGGAGTGCCCTTGGAATTTCACAGCGATCAGGGAAGGAATTTCGAAAGCCATGTATTCCAGGAAATTTGTGATAAGCTGGGAATAAAGAAGACCAGGACAACGGCGTTGCATCCACAGTCAGACGGAATGGTCGAAAGAATGAACAGGACCATTGGAAAATACCTGTCCAAAGTGGTTTCCAGCCACCAGAGAGATTGGGACCAGTACCTTTCCCTATTTGCATTGGCGTATCGATCTGCCATCAATGAGTCCACAGGTGAAACACCTGCGAAAATCCTATTTGGACGCGAAATAAGGCTTCCCTGTGACCTGGAATTTGGTTGTCGTCCTGGAGAAGACCTAGCGGGAGAAGACTACGTGATACAGTTGAGAAAAAGGATGGACGATGTACATGAATTGGTTCGAACGAATCTCCAAGTTGCCAGCGACAGAATGAAAAAACGGTACGACACGCAGAAGGCAGTTTCAAAGAAGGGGACAAAGTATGGTTACACAACCCGACGAGGAGAAAAGGCTTTTCTCCAAAACTACAAAAATCTTGGGAGGGTCAATACTTAATCAAGAAGAAGATCAACGACGTCATCTATCGCATAAGTAAGATTCCCAATGGAAAACCGAAAGTAGTCCACCAAAATCGACTAGCGCCATGCGAAGGAGACCATGACAAAAAAGAAGGAGTAAACCATATCCGGGAAGATTCTGACCCTGCCTTCGAAGAATTTATGGGCGCATATAGAGGTACCGGTAATGCTAGATTTGGAGTTACTACAGAGCAACGACAAGATTTGTTCACGCTCCCGGAAGATTATTCACTGGCATACAACATCCCAGCCAATATAAAAAATGTACGAGGTTTGGCATTCGTCTTTCGAAAGAAGTTTGGACAATCAGAAAAACTTTCAGAACAGATTCCGACCCCTGGCAAGACACTGAAATTCAAACACAATTCACGACACATCTTCTATCTGGTAACAAAGAACGAATTTCAAGATCGATCCACCTACCGGAATGTGTGGGAAGCGCTACGAAGTCTTCGAGACCACGTGCTGGAATCCAACGTGAAGAAACTAGCGATGCCTAAGATAGAGAGCAACCAGTTGGATTGGCGAGTCTTTAGGAATATGGTGGAAGTGATCTTCGAAGACACCGATGTCCACATTTTAATCTGTAGCTATTCCCCACGTAATCAGTATCCGATGAAGACAGTATCCTGTTATTTCCATACGACCGGAAAGTGTAGGAATGGATCCAGTTGCCGATTTAAACATCCAGTCCCGGCAACACAAGAGTTCCAGGAGAAACTTACTATTAAGGAGGGGGCAATGTTACGAACTCACTAATTCCGAAGCCGGTCCTGTCGCAAACGATGAATGCGACCTTTCTAGAAAGGTTCTTTCGCAGGTAATATCCGGACTGTTCTTGAAATGTACCAGGCCATACAATGGTTTATCGCGAAAGTTCTAGAGATTCGAGGGACTAGGTATATATACGCGGGACGATTGCACTCCCCAACAAAATATTCAAGATTTTGAAGATATGGAAATTGAAGTCAACACTACTAGAGATCATTCCTATCACATAACTTATGAAGAGTTTGACGATGAAGCTCTAACAAAAGAAAATGAAGACCTTTTAGTAAGTTTAACACTAATTTGATTGTAGATATAACTTCATTTGTCTCCACTACAACCAATTAATTTTTTTATTCCAGTCTCAGCCAGATTGCTCAGAAGACAATGCAAGAATACTTCTTGAGACAAAAACAAATGAACCCAAGAAGGTAAATTCTAAAAAAATCCTTTTGTCTCTCCAACCCAACAAATTAATTTTTTTTATTTCAGCGTCAGCCTGAGCCAGGGTGTTCAAAAAACAATCCAATATTTCGACGCCAAAAACGAATCAAACCAAGAAGGTAAATTCTGATAAATTTCATCACAAAATCTTTTTATATTTTATTCAATTTTCAGAGAGATTAGAGACTTTTGTGCTGGTAATTTAAGAGAACCCCCAGCGGAAGGACTGCAACACAACTGGACAAAGAGGAGAAGGCCCAACATACAACACCTATCTTCAAGTAAATTACAAGAAGAATATTTGGAGTTGGCTCAAATTAAAAAAGATTTCTTTAGAGCTGAAAAAGAGAATTCGGTTAGGCGATTTGAAAGAGATGAAGAAAATTTTCATCTGCAAATGAAAAAATTAAAGCTTGAAATAAAAATTAAAGAAGTGGAATTTCAATAATTAAAAGATACTCTATGATTTATTAATCCTAATGAAATTATATTTATTTAATGTAATAAAACATATCAAACAAAAGCATGTTTATTTACTAAATATGAGACCATTTTAAACAAGTAATTTTATTATAATGAGGTAAATATAAAAATGTTTTTCTTCTCTGATATTCTACTCCACATATGAAAAATAATTAAAAAGAAATGTGAATGTAAACTTAAGATAAGAAATTGAAACTAGATTTACAAATCAGCGAACTACAAATTGAAAACTTTGAAAATTGTTCCATCTCTTGCTTGTGCAAGCTTACAATCTATTTTTTTGACACCTTCTATTCATGTATAACATTAAAATAAAACATCTCAAACAATGGCATATTTATTAACTAATTATAAAAACATTTTAAAGGATTTACTATAATTCAAAGAAAGAATAATAAAATGTTTTCAAATATTCTATTCCAAATGTGCGAAATAATTATCCCTTCCTGTTTGTAAAGCGATGGCAGCATTATTTTCTTGATAATTGGGTGGAATATGTGGCACCTCATCCTGTTGCATAATGTGCAAAAATAATTCTAAATCTTCTGGATCTCCAGGCTCTTCTTCATTATTTTCCTTACAAATATTATGAAGGACAGCAGTAGCAACTATTACTTCTAACACTGTGTTGAGTTTAAGGCGGCATCCATGAGCAAGAATGGGAAATATTTCGAGTTCTAATATGAGACTCATTATATAACTGCTCTGCTGGTGTGATTGGATTCAACAGAGGAGTCAAGAGGTATGCCTTGATAAAATATCCACTATCTCCTAAAAACAATGGAAGGCATATTTTAAGGTATATTTTTAAACTAGCTGTGATGAATGATGAATAGTGGTTCTTTTAATTATTTGTATAGAATTATTAAATGACACAATTCCTTACCAAGCAATGTACTGTTTGCAAACAAATTATTTCCAAATCTGTGCTTCATCCTGCTATTGTTAAAAATAGTACTATCATTAGAACATTGATGGAAAAATACCCCTTTCGATTTCTAAATATTTCTGCATCTTGTCCTCCTGAAAATTAGTCATACTGTTGAATTTGTATTTTTTTAAGGAAGAAAGTCATTTAATGTCTAAAATATGTTTTTATAACACAGTTCGCAAACCTGGAGACTGAATTTTAATGTGGGTTCCATCCACTGCACCAATCACACGAGGAAAACGTGCTTCCTCGTAAAATTCCAATTGCGACTGATTTATTTCTTCAGCTGTTTCCGGCATACAAATGAATCTTCTATTCAACGCAGCAAGTGCTCTTCCGACTCTTTTTGTTATGCGTGACACAGTTGACAAATGGACACCTCCGAAGTCCCCAATACAAGATAGGTGGCTTCCTGTAGCACACAACCGCAAAAATATTAAAAGTTGGTTCATTGGTGCCACACTGTTATTGCTGTAAACAAAAAGCAACCTGTGATAATGACCTTTTTTGTACCACAAACATCTATTTCATTAATGATGTATAAATACTTAGAAATCATAAAGGTGCTCGATTTCGACTTCGAGTTCATTTAATATTATTATTGCTGTGGGCTTTGTAACTCGAAACCTTTTGAAAAATGTGAGGTCATCAAAACTATTGTAATAGTCTGCTTGATTGTAGATTCGTCTTGGAATTCTATAAATGAATAAATTCAAATCGTCCAGATCATCGTCATCATCTAAATTGATTGCTAGCAAAAAATCCATTTTATTTACCACTGCACCAGCCAATAATAAAATGATTTTACATTAAAAATGAGGTTAAATCTGACTAAGTTAACCTTAATCCGAGAAATTTGTGGCTTATCAAAACTGTCCTTAAGGCGAGCTTTTATGTCAATTTATGAACTGTGTAACGGAAAATGTGGATTTAAGGTCCACTCAAGGTTAAGCTCCACTTAAAATCTCTTAAGTAGAACCCGTGCAAACGGCCCTTAGAATTAAATTTTACATCTCAACCTAAACTGCGGTTATAGGAGATATATATCTCTTCAAATTATAAATATTTTGTACCCCTAAACATACTGAATCTTTATCTCTTTGTATTTCATAGGAATTGGGACCTTTCTGAGAGATTACCGTGCCAGGACCGTCATACAAAAGGAAAATTTTCCTGATTTCCTTTTCTTGTGCATCTGACTGTGGATGAGTCCTAACCCAGACCCTATCGCCTTTAATACACTTTTTCTTTTCATCGTGACGCAATTTTCTTTTCTCCGCTCTGGTTAATACCCGTCTATACGCGAAATGTATTTTTTCGTCCCCCTCCAACATCGGTTGGTCGGTTCCTGGAAATTTTACAAAACGAGCGTTCTTATTTGTGTTACCTTTCCCAAAATGAACTTCATCTGGTGTGAAACCAGTACTGTCATGATACGTGCTATTCATCCATTTCTCGGTATCTTTAACCATATTTACCCACCTAGTGTGTTTATCGTAGCCTTGAGGGTAATAGACAGAGGTTCTACATATTTTTATGTCCAACTCCGACATACTCAATTCACAGAGATGGCTTGAGGCGGTCGCCCGCTTAATTGCAAACAACTCAACTAATTTACTAAAGGCATCGACAAACACAAGTAAAAAACTAGCTCCCCCTCGACCTTTAGGCAGTGGCCCCATGAGGTCAACACAGACTATTTCGTTTATGTTATTTGGAATCACGCTATGCATCTCTCCCACTAAATGCTTAGAAATTTTTGCGCTCCGACACAGCTCGCACCACGAGACTACTTTTCGAACTAGGCGACGCATTTTCGGAAAATAATAGGCTTTCCGTAACGCTTAAAAACATTTTTCCCCTCCAAAATGTCCATTATCTTCATGTTCCTGTAAAATTAGGTTTAGAACTTGTGCGCGTGGGACACACAACTTATACTCTTGACATAGAAGCGACCCTTTACGAAACAACACATGTTACCTATTATTTATTTAAAATAATAAGGCAAGATAAACTGCAACGGCGACTCAATGTGGAGAGCACCTCAGGTGTGAATTCGGAGACCAAACTAATATCAATTCAGGGAGTAGTCTTACCGGTTCGCGGGTAATCCTACTTTATTAAAGTTATTGAAGTTATATTGAAGTTAATGAGATAATAAATGAAGTTAAGAAACCAAATAACCAAATGAATTTAATAAGTTAATAAATCAAGTTAAATGTAATTAAAGTTAATCAACAAAGGTAAGTGGGCGCCACCCTGAATAATATTAGTCGACTTGTTTTTCACCTCACCACTCTCTATCAACAAACCTGGAAATGTTGGAAGGGAAGGAATATGAACAACGTTGTTAAACTTACAAGTTGTATAATGATTAAAAATATCACAGTAAAATATAAAAAAAATGTTGGTTTTGTGAGTTGAAGCACGTTGGTTTAAAATTGGTTCACTTGTTACTTTCCTTAATTTTCCACCTGTCTGAGATGGAAACTACTTAGTCCGAAATTGGCAGGTACAAAGTTCCAGATTGTTTTGTGGTCTCAGGTACGTCTCAGGTACTAACCTCCAGGCACGAAATCTCAGGTACTCAGTAAGTCCAGGTACTAAGTAAGTGCATTCACATTGAATGCACTTTAGGAAAGATAAATTTTAAATAAAAGATAAATTTTAAAAATTCAACTGGACTGTTTCATGGTTCACAGGAGAAAGAAAGCTTATTCTCACTACTCGCTATTAAATTGTTGACTATGCGATAAACATTATTTCATATTCCTTGTCCAGTAATTTACCCGTCAACGAACCCTTAGCAAAATTAATAGATACCGAATTATCCTGCATCCAGTCGCATCCCAAAATGACATCACGTATTAAATTAGGTACAATTAAAAATGGGTAATCAATTTCAATATCGTTCAGCTTTACTGACAAATACACTTGTTCACGAACTTTCACGTTCTTATTTCCCCATGCTCCTGTGAATGAATGAATTTTTCCAATAACGGAAATTTCTCCAACACCTTTCTTAAAAAGTTTTCTGATATTCCTGTTACCTGCGAACCGGAATCTACCAAAGCCTGCGTGCGCAAATCACCGTTAACTGTGATTTTTATTACCGATACCACCGCTACCGATTTTACTTCATTTTCCTGTTCCGCGTCCTCAAATATTTCGTCCCAACTTTCATTAAATATCGTATTAATATTACCCTGAGTCCGGTCCTGTGCGCGATCACCTTCCCTTCTAACACTATTTTCCTCCAGATTATAGTCTTGGGCATCTAATCTTAACCATATTAAAACTCGGATTTCATCTTAAAACCTTTTAATCATCTTTTTCCTTAAATTATACATTGACACACATGTACTCCCATCGATCGCGAGAGAACAACTAACTATATCAAGATGGCGACCGGGACCATAGAGTACAAGGATGGCCTCGTTTAGACAGCCACCGGGAAATAGGTCAACAGAGTTGAAATGGCGCTAAGTTTGAAATTATAAAGGCTGGTGTCTACAGTTCGGCCGTCCTGACTCTACTGATTGTCCTCAATCAGACGGAAATCATAAGTTTACAAAATACAGAATATATATAAACACAGTGCATAGACATGTGGTAAATAATACTGATCGTGAAAACATATTTTAAAATTAACATAAATCTAGGATACATAATCTTCAAACTCCCAGTAGGTTACATAAGCAGGTGTAATCTAAAGTGCCTATCACAACACCTTCAGTATTTGAACATAAAAGTGACATAATCATAAACATTTCAACATAAGCGTTCTAACATAAAAGTGACAAAACCATAAACATTTCAACATAAGCGTTTGAACATAAAAGTGACAAAACCATAAACATTTTAACATAAGCGTTTTAACATAAAAGTGACAAAACCATAAACATTTCAGCATAAGTGTTTTGACATAAAAGTGACAAAACCATAGACATTTTAACATAAGCGTTTTAACATAGCATATTATGTGTGATTTAACATAATCTAACCCAACCAACATAAGTATTGTCTAACCTAAACACAATAAATATACCTAAAAAAAATTAAACATTGTATTATTTGTTCACATAACTTACATCATAATTGGACTGGCAAAAATCAGTATAGGTATTAAGCTCGGCATATTAAGTATATTTTTATGAATTATAAGGTTTCATCCTATTACTGTCTATTATACCTTCATAAGGGATTTGGGTGTTTTGAAAGCCAATAATATCATTGACCACATACCCATCCTCAGACAGCACTTTTACCACTTCATAGGGTCCTCTAAACTTTGGTATTAGTTTCTTTGATTCTCCTGGGGTATTATCAAAATTGCATATCATCACATACTGTTCTACTTTAAATTTTTGGCTTTCCTTATGCTTCGCATTGTAGTAATTCTCATTGGCCTTCTGTGTTTTTTCTCTCTCCTCAGCACCTGATCTTAGCTTGCATAAGTCTCTGTCCTCCTTATTAATGTTCTCTGGAGCCTCCTTTAAACGATCCTTAATTTTCCCTATTTGATCTCTGCCAAATAGCAGTCTAGATGGGGTATCTCCTGTGAATCGATTGACTGTATTATTTATACAGAACTCTACTTCACGTATAGCAGAAACCCAATCAATCTGTTTTTCATCTACTATTTTACCTAATAACGGGGATAACAACCTATTTATGCGCTCAATCTGTCCATTTGCTCTGGGGCATCCAGTGGCTATCAGCACATGTTTGACATCGTATTCGGCCAAAAATTCCCTAAAACTGTGTGAAGTGAAGCATGATCCTCTATCAGATACAATCACTTTAGGTGTGCTGTTGAACTCAATGCATTTTAAGCAGTTGGCGATGTGATCTTTTATTTTGGTTTTCATCTTCGGGAACCAATATATTCTTGAAATGTTTTCAAATGTTTTGTCCAATGCAAAGTGTCCCATTTCATTGTGGTATTTGTGAATTATAGTAAACTCCATGCTCTCTGGTACATAAAAAAGAATATTGTTTTTGGCCTTCCTATAAACTAATCCATTGCATAGCTGATAAAAAGGGTTTTCTGAATTTTCAAGAGTTTCTTTTATTATTACGATACTATCATCAGTGCTTTGTTTCACTGCAAGTGTTTGTTCAATAGTATTGCCTTCGAGGATCAGGATAGAATTTGCACGGCTCAATGCATCAACATGCTGCATTCGTTTCTTACCTTTATGTTCGATTGTGTGATTGTACTCCTGTAAGTAGAGGCACCATCTCATAATACGGGGTATTATATCTTTCTTGGCCAGGGTTAACCTGAAGCTGTCACAATCCGTTACTATCTTGAATGGAATTCCTTGGAGGTGAACGTGAAATCTCTATGGAATAAATGATAGCTAGGCACTCCAATTCATAACTGTGGTATTTGGATTCATATTCACTTGTTCGCTTGCTGAAATAACAGACGGGGTGAAACTGAGCATCTTTCTGTCTTTGCATTAATATTGAACCGAAACCCGTGGAACTGGCATCACAATGTAGTTCAGTCTCATAGGCTGGATTGTATATTGACAGAATGGGCTGTGACATAAGCTTTGTTTTGATTGTTTCGAATGCGTTAATTTGCTCAACATCAAATATGAATTTAACATCCTTTTTCAAAAGTTCGTATAAGGGTTTGGCTAAAGTAGAGAAATCTTTAACAAATTTACGGAAAAAACTTGACATTCCTAAAAATCTATGTACTTGTTTGACATTTGTAGGTACAGGAAAATTTTGTATTGCCTCAATATTTGCAGGATTAGGGCTTACACCCTGGTTACTTACTAAATAACCTAAAAACACAATTGTTGTTTGTAGAAATTGACACTTTTCTAATCTTAATTCTAATAAATTATTGACCAATAGATCTAGTACTTCTTTCAAAATTTCAACATTCTCATCAAAAGTTTCTGTCGCAATTAGTATGTCATCAAAATATATCAAAACTTTCCCTTGCTTAGTTAAGTGACTAAATATCTTATTTATAAAGCGTGCAAAGGTTGATGGGCTAGAACTCAGTCCAAAAGGCATTTTACAATACTCATATTGACCTGAAGGGGTAATAAAAGAAGTATATTTTCTAGAGTCCATATCTAAATTAACATGATAGAAAGCATCCTTTAGATCCAACTGTGTGAAAAACTGTTCATTTTTTAAGCGGTCTAAGTGATCTTCTACTAAGGGTAATGGAAACTGATCTCGTACAAGGTATTTATTCAATGTGCGAAAATCTACACAAAGGCGATAATCACCTGATTTCTTTTTTGTTAATACTATGGGAGAACAATATGGAGAGTTACTCTCTTGAATGATATTCATATCTAAAAGGTCACTAATAATTTTATCTACTGCTTGTTTTTCACAAAATGACAGTCTACGAGGGCGAAATGCAAAAGGGTCTGTCTTTTTGAGAATTAACTTCATTTCAAAATCAACTTGTGGTTTGTTAGGTTTTTCTGCATTAAGGTAATATTCTGCAAAAGCTTCTTTCACTTTGACAGTTTCATTGAATGATAAAGAAGGATTTATATTAATGTTTTTATTATCATGCGAACTGTCTATATACAAAACTTCAGAAAAGGGAAACTGGTAACCATTAATATATTCTGTTTTGCCTTTAATCTCAATTTTCCCATTACTGATTATTACTGGTCCAATATCCTTATGATTTAAAAAGTTTCTGCCAAGCAGAACATCAAAATTAATAGTATTTCTATCAACAACATAAAATATAAGTTCAATTTTATTGTCAAGTACCTCAATTTGACATGTAAAGAGTCCTAATATATGCAAAGGGGTCTGATTAATACCAGTATAACCAGAACTGCCTTCTTGAACACAAATATCTGTTGAATTTAATAAATGCTTACTAATTAAGGAGATGGGACTCCCTGTATCAACTACACCTTGATTGCTAAAATTGTTTCCAATGAAATGTACATTAATACAATATGGTTCACTAGATCTGACCTGTTCTCCAATTAGCACCATGGATCCATTAGGGTTGCGTGTAGTAGAGTCTGCAGCTTGTTGGGTTGGCTGATGTTTTGAGGGACACTCACTGATTCTATGGGATACACTCCCTTACTTGAAGCAAGAACCACGCTCTCTCTTCGGTTGCCTACACTCACTTACTTTATGACCTAGCCGCCCACAGTTAAAACACTTCACTGCTGTTGGTGAGGGGCTATGAGTAGCTGCACTATTGCTGACATTGTGCGCTCTTGCTGGATGCTTTGGTATAGGGGTAGTCTGTTCTTCTTTTGCGACACTGCTCATCAACTTAAAAAATTCTTCGGTACTGTTAATAGTTGATAACATCATACGAGCTTGGTTTTGCAACATCTTGTCATCAAATCCATCTATAACATAGTGAATCATATCATGGTCACTCACCTCTGCATTGTTGCCTAATATTAACTTGTCGTGGAAATATACTGAAAAACTTTCTGTTTTTCTCCATCGCCTACTCTCCATTTTCCTTCTTAGCATGACTGGGTCGATTCCGGTGCAATACATCTTCTTGACTTCATTTTTAAACTCACTCCAATCCTTACTAATTAAATCAGACCTGCTTAGGTACCATTCCCTAGCTCTGCCAGTTAGTTTACCTATAGCTATCAGTTGTATGATATTTTCTGACACAGAATACACTTCCTTAATTTTCTCAATGCGGTCTAGCCACGTAGACACATTCGAACACTTTTCAGATCCTGAGAACTCTGGTAGGAGCGCCGACAATTCCTTATTACTAATGCTGGGGTTGTTCACTCGATTGTCGTGGTTCTCCACTCTGTTTTCTTCAGTAACGGTTGTTCGTTCCTTTTCATAATTTATTATGGCTCGTACTGTAGCCTGAATAATTTCGTCAACATCGTGGAGTTGAATTGTTCCATCGGCTTGGGATTGTATATCGTGTTCAGACATACTTTCGTTCAGCGTGTCATGAATTATAAATCTGTATTAATTAACGTAAT
>CAJUYG010002743.1:2299-27830 GCA_910591675.1 Galerucella calmariensis
TAACACTCGGTCTAACATTATATTGTAAAGAAAATGAAACCCTTGAACTTTTTGTTAATATTGTGTAATGAGCTACATCAATGGTATAATTGAGAACACTTGTGAAATTTTACTACTTAAACTTTCATAGTTAGTACTTTTTTGTTGTTAAATTCCAATATCCATCTTTGAGAAGTATATATCAGTTGAAATATTGATTACTTATGTCTTGAAAGTTTAAGACAATTCTAAAAAACAAAACAGCTAATTACATTATTATTGTTTGTACTTATATTGTAGAGAAAATTGCAATATATTGTTTGTCCTAGATCCCATCACTTTCATTCACTCCTTTTCAACCACTATTTAATGTTTAATACTAGCCCAATATTTCGTATAGCAACTCTCGTAGCAACTGCATCAACTCTTTTTGTTAAGTTTATACAAGCTTCATCCATTTTTAACTTTGCTTCCTGATAAAAGATGTTGTACCTATGGCGTAATTTACCATTAATTCCCTATTGAGTTTTCTTCTCCAAATGGTCATTTATATTATTTGGTTTATCCATAAAAAAACCTAACACCTTTCTTGGAATTTTTCATATTATAAATAGATTTCCTTTGCTTGTCTTTCATATATCGTTCAATTATTAACGATTATATTTCTCAATTCTATTGTTTATATAATATATTCTGGAAAAACTAGCAATTTACTTTTAATTTTCCAAGGATACTGTCAAATTTCAATTAAAGATTTTGCAAATATGATGATATACTTCTTCACTTTTAAAACTGTCTGTACCCTTCACTTATCAGGCAGCCTAGCCAGTTTACATAAAAATACTTACATTTCAAATGAAACTAAAAGTTTTGAACTAATTCTACTTTAATAATATAAACTATAAGTATGGAAATTCCAAATTGATAATTATTTCGATATATAGGTACATTTGATGATATTTCACATATTGACATAATTAATTAATTATCAATTTAGAGTTTTCATAATATACACTATGTTATTTACCTATAAGATACGACTTATTCCTATACAATACTGTCAAATACATTTTGTAGGTATTAATTCTAAAAAAATGTTGACACTTAAAAATGTAATTATCACTTACCACGGTTATTGTTAATAATCAACTAAGTACTTCATATATCTAGTTTTTAATAATACACACATAAACCTGTCTTTTTACAAAGGTATATTACAAACCAGCTATAAGAATGTCAACTCTCGATAAAGCAACCTCTGTTACCATAGTTTCATCATTCAAATTTCGATTATAATACCCCTTTAAGAATTTAAATGTACGTACGCCCTACGTAGTCGAACTTGACAGTATATGATGAAAACATGTGAAGTCAAACTCACCACTCTATATCATTATATATACCGGTATATGATATACCGGTATATGATATACTGGACGTCGAACTTGACGCTTAACAAACATATATATATATATAATAGGTTGAGTTAAGTTTTTTTTGGAAAAAACACAATTCTATGTAATTTTACTCCATGATATACAGGTCGTTTCATTATTAACTTTCAAGTAATATTAAAAATATTGGTTTGTCTCAATCATTACGTACGAATGTAAGATTGCCGAAAATTAAAGGGGATTCAATAATAAATTTTTCAACTCAAAATCCTCCAAGTATCTGTATCTCTTGAATTAATGACTTTAGACCCCAAGTGTGCTAGTTAGTTGGAATTGTTTCATCGGGAGGAACACAGAAAGGCACAAATATACAGGTTGTCCCATTAATAATTTTGAATGCGACGTCACGTGACCAAAAACAAATACCTCATTGGGTAATACAATAACAAGAAAAGATGCAACATTTGCTCTACTTTACACCCCCAAAATTATAATTATCTACTACTCCCCAATTCTGAAATATTACCTGCCTTAATCGTCGTGGGACACCCTGTATGTATACAAAATTGCTTCATAAATAACCTTTATAAGTCTATTTATCAATAAGGATTGTTATTTTCTGTTGTAGTTGGTACACACACAAAAGTTGTCTGTCATTGAAGTTTTTTATATGAAAATTGTATAATCAAAAAAGATTATTGAATGTAATATTATTACCTGTCTGTTCCATAGTCGTCTATACCTTCGATAATGTCTGACTTTTGATTATATTGTAGATTTGTTGCCAAATACATTTCATCAAAAATGAGAATGCAATTTCTATCTTTGACTGTCATTTTTTCAATTCCCTCTTTAATGCTTTCAAACATAATCTTGTTAATACCAGGGCTTATTGGAATTTTATTCAATAGAGCAGTCAAGGTTCTTTTTGATGGCAAAGAGAAAATTTTTGATAGCATCCTGTATCCTCTTCCACTATCTTGAACAATGTCAGTGCCAAAATCTTTTCCTCCTCAGTAAATCTTCTACCTTTGGGATGTTTGGCCTGTAGTCGAATTTGTGGAACTATAAATGTGTATGTTGCAGAATTGACACGTGTTGACAAGTTTTCAAATTGTTCCGTTTCAGATAACGTTGAAGCAACTGAAAGTCTTCGACGATAGTCAGTTACCTTCTTTGTTAACTTTGATACTTTATTGCAGAAATAAATGACTTTCCTATAAAGTTCTTGAGCCTTTGGGGTTGAAGCATTTTTTCTTGTCACTTCTACCATACTCAAAATGTTCCTTCTTCTTAGGCCCGGTTGTACATTTGAAGCTTGAAATTGAGCTCAACTGAGCTGGGCTTAAAATATAAGCTTAGCTAAGCCTAAGCCTGTTGTACAAACATGGTTCAGTAGCAGCTCTACTAAACCTATATTTGCAAGTGCTGATAGAACTTCTTTCGAACTGACACATGCGTATGAAGTAAATTGGTCACAATATGTTTGTCAAATGACCTAACTAATGTCATATTTGCTACCAATTAGTCCTACAAGAAATTTCCCCTGATATACAATCTGTCACAAAGCGAACGGTTTCTTTAGAAAGACGAAATCTTTGGATAAGCTCATGATCTCTCCAACATTCAAAGTGATTCATACGCTCTCTATACACCCGAGGTCTTCTCGGGTGTTGTACGATTCCAATAAGTTCCAAAAAATCCTTATCATCGGTTGAAATATCCATAATTAACTTTGAAAAACTTTTAATCTAATAATGAATTGAGTACAGGTTATGTTTGCATACAATTCATTCACATTTAAGCCACAGAACATGATAACAATTTATGATCCGTGCTTAAGCTTACATTGAACCTGCCCTCTTGGAGGCTTTACTAAGCTTAAGGTTTAAATGAAGCTCAACCGTAAGTCAACTTTGTACAACAGCAATCTGACGCTGAACCTGAGTTCACACTTGAGCCTTCACTAAGCTACAATTGTACAACCGGCCCTTGGTGAACCTAAAAAAAAATCAGTACCGTTATTTTCAAATTGTCCCTTTAACTTTAAGAATGCATGCAAAATAGAAAAGTGTACACTGTGTACAAAAATTATACATTCACTACTTACTTCCAGATGATGCTCTAATGGGTGTCCTTTTAGGTTAACTGTAAATATTTTCTATGATATCTGGTTCATTCTCCTCATCCCTCTGCACTTCCATGATAACAGAACTATCCTGCATATTCTCAGGATCATCCAAATTCAACTCCAGAAAACTATAGCTGTTGGATGTGGATGGATGATTTTTATCTGTAAGTAATAGTAATGTATGTAATGAGTTCTGAAAGTGATATTTAATATAGCACATGTTACATACAATATTTTTTCCACAGGCGTTTACTTCCGATACAATTCATGTAAATAGTAGTTTACCTAACAAGTGTGGAAAATGATACTTTTCCGCACGCCATTGCAGATGGCCGAACGACGCTTTAGCGAGTTCGGCCAGTAATCGCGTGCGGAAAAGTCACTTTACGCACGTGTTAGGTACACTATTTTTTCTACTAGCATGCGAAAAATAACCCAAAAGTTAACATAAAGATACATTTCTTATTAAATGCATATTAACAAATTAATTATTATTATTTGACATTCATTTGATGAGGCTTATACCAGGGCCATTAAAAAATGATTGAAAAATAAGTTGTTTTTTTATTGAAAATTATAGCAAAATTATAAATTTTTCAGTCATTTGGTAAACTTGGATATACAAAATACATATTTTGAATATTCAAATGTCAGTATATTCCTCAAATGTCAATAAATTTACTTTCCGCACGCTTTTTAGTGCGGAAAAGATTCACTTTCCGCACGTTAGTAGAAAAACCTTTTTTCAATTATATAATCCATATATATACAAGTTTTATTTTCAGAACGACTGCAGAAAAATATATCCTATTTTAAATCAAAATAACTTGTTCAAATTTTAATACCATTACATTCAATGCCAACAAACTTTTTGCTTGTAGATTTATGTATCTCTGTAACAGTTCCTAAAAATATAGTTGGATAAGTAGGTAGATGCATTTTGTGCAGGTACAATTGAAATGAAAATACAAGGATAGTTAAGTGGGGCCCAGAGTATTAATTTTGATATGTATATATTGACCTCAAGTATTCCCTTACCTTGAAAAAATAAAGCTGGAATGGCTGTTCGCTTGATTCCTCAACTACCAACTTTCACTATATCGTCTTGTTTAAAGTGTCTGGCGCAGACACGGAAATTATTGTACACTGTTTTTGGGGAAAAACTCATACATTTTTCCTTTTTTATGACTTGCAACCACTTATGAAACATATCCAATTCATTTTCGGGTTTGAAAAGCGATGCTGACTACTTATTAGATCTAAACATCCTAGGACACAGCATTTTTTCTTCTTGAGTGGTAACGCTATATTATGATGCACGTTTAACAAGTTCGTCAAAACTAGAAACTATATACTTAAACACTACACTAACAATTATTTAATAACTAAGTAAGAACTACGATACTAGAAATTAAATAATAAAATAATGAATAAAAAGTAAACTTGGAAAATAAAATAACACAAAGGAAAGCAAAGAAACACCAGAAACATATTTCATTCACATTCCCCTATAACCAGGTTAGAGTATCTCGGTGAAGGTGGTGGGAGGCAACTACGTCATAATGACGTCAACATTAACCATTTTTGAAATCCTATTTCTTCCACTTTACGTGTACCCGTGGTTTACCCACTGTGATGTGAATATAACCTAACATTTATTTTTAATCCGAGAGAAAAAAGATTTGTTGTTTGTAATCCTAATTATTATTGTTCATGTCTATGAAAGTTAAACATGGAAAAATTGAGTTGTGTGCAACCATGTTCTTAATAGATGATCTGACCCCTGTTTTGCTAAAAAATACTTCACTTTCCTAATCTTCACCATTTCGTGATATTTGTACATTTTCCTGTGTACTTCAACATCCACTCTATTAATTTCTAATTTGAATGCTTCCATATTATTTCTTTATCTGTATTATTTTGTAAGCAAATCTTCAAGTTCAGCCATAGAACACTTACTTTCTCTATGACATAAAATACTTCAATATTTTATGCTCTACGAGTTCAACTTAAACCACCTTCACCTATTATGGAACTGGTAAACCCGTAAACCCAAAGTCAGGTAGGGGAGGTGTACCCAAACGGAAATGACGTCACGGTTAAACTCAATGAAATGGGATTATCAGCCTTAACCATGACGGGTAATGTGAATGAAATATACCCCAGTACACACGCTAGTAGCAATTATAAAATAACTGTTTTCGTGTTCTGTGTACTTAAACCTCACTTTTGGATTGTCACTTTTTAGCTGATTGTACAGGTTGCTGTAATCTGTAAAGCCATACTAACGCCATCCCTTGACTGGCCGCGGTATAATTTATTCCTATTTGGTATGTTCAACTTTCTTTAATAAGTGGGGGTATACTGTGTCAACAGGTTCATCTACACAGAGGTGTCATCAGTCGCGTCTATTTTCATGGAGGTTTGTAAAGCTCTTTGGGATACACTTCAGATAATGCACATGCCTTTGCCTACCGTCAGAGATTTTGAAAATGTTGCTGCACAGTATTTCCAAAAATGGAACTTTCCTAACTGTTTAGGCAGTATCGATGGAAAGCACATAAGAGTTAAATGTCCTGCAAAATCTGGAAGCATGTTTTATAACTATAAGCATTTTTTTCAATAGTACTAATGGCAGTTGTGGATGCTAATTACCGATTTTTAATGATTGATATGGGTGCCTATGGAAAAGACAGCGATGCTGGAGTATTTTCTAATTCGCCAATTTATCAAAACATCGAAAATGGGACTTAACTTTTACCAAAAGACCAACAACTACCTAACTCTGGACAAATCGTTCCTTCTGTGTTTATAGGAGATGAAGCGTTCCCATTAAGAACTTATCTATTACGACCATTTCCTAGAAGACGACTGCAAAATAATGAACCTGCCTCTTATTACAATTACCGTTTATCACGTGCCAGAATGAGTGTGGAATGTGCCTTTGGTATATGCTCTGCTAAATTTAGAATTTTATTGAAATCTATAGAGTCTAAGGTAGAAAATGCGGTTCACATTGTAAAGGCAATTTGTATTTTGCACAATGCTATAATAGACATGGATTTACGTATTTCACGAGCCCACAACCGTCCGTCGAGAGAAGCCGAAAATTTAAGAGATATCGTTTGTGAATACTTTTGGTTAAACAAAATTTAAGCGTATACTGTATGTAATATTTTCCCAATAAAACCAATAAAAACCTATTGTTAAACACATACTCTACTCAGAAATTAATAAAGAACTAGATTGTTTTGCATCAATCCATGCATATTATACAATATTCGTACGCTAATATGCTTTGATTTATATTTATTTAAACAAACCTATAGTTCTTTATTCATTTGATTGTGTAGATTATATACACTTACTTGAAGATCCCGTACTGTGAGCTACAGCATCCCATTCTTTGTCAACACCCAACCGATCCTTGTACCGTGGATTTTTTTCATTCCATAGAATATTTCTTCCTTGAACTTCAAAAATCAGTCTTTCCATTGCGAATATCTGACAAGAACTGCGGTGAAAATAAAACACGTTTTAATTTAAAACAATGCGTGCGATGCGTCGATCCCACTGCGGGCGAATTTAGTGCCACGACGTATTTATGCTGGACTATTCATTTGATTCGCGTTGTTTTGTTTAAAACGTTCCTCGCAACGCACGCATCGCACCGCACGCACCGCAGCACCCGTGTTCACCTAGGACATAACGTTAGGCTTACCACGAGCATCGGATTTCGGTGTAATTGCATTTTTTTCTGATTTTTCAAAAACATTTCTAATTACTTTGTCATTATTTTTTTCAAATCCAAGAGTACTGAGAAAAAACGTTTTACACACCTCAGATCTACGACCATTCTCATCTTTCAATGAGTAAGTCATGGTTTTGCTTCGACGTGACAATGTTTCAGTAGTTTTTCTTTTCTTCAGGGTTCTACATACATTTAAAAAATAAAATATTTTTCTTGATATTTCTCCCGTCCTCCAAAGATTGGTGGTATTTTTTGCGTTTTCTAGGTTTTCCATCTTTCGTAAGTGTCTGAAGCAGCAGTAATTTTTCTACGGTAATTAAAATCTCTCCAATCAATTCTTTTGCAAAGTCTGGAGCTTCATCATTGACATTATTTGTCAGCTTTAATTAACTTCTATTATTCCCCACATCAACATTCGAGAATGTCTGAAGAATCATTTAATATCTTGTTGAATAAATTGGCGTGTACAATTCAACGCTCTGACACATTAATGAGAGAAGCTATTCCGGCTGCAGCAAAAATGCAAGCCGTATTGTACTATTTGGCCACTGGCAATAGCTTAGGAAGTCTAGAGCATTTATTTCGAATTTCCAAATCAAGTCTATCACGTGTCATCCCAGAAGTGTGTGATGCTATATATAAATCTTTGAAGGACTACATAAAAGTAAGTAAAAATATACTTTGGTACAAAAGTCCAAAACATTTTATATTTACTTATAAGAAAGACATACATGACAATTCTTACAATTCTGCAATTCTTACAATAATGAAAATTTTCATAAATCAATTATAGCACTGTTATAAGCATCTTGTAGGATAGTAGTGGATGCAGTTCTTGCCGCTTGATCTATTTGAGAGTAATTTGTATGAGGATCCAGAGAAGTGCCCACTGAAGGTAGAGAAGAATATAAGTCACTTGGGGAATTGTGTGAATAGGTAGAGTACGCAGAGGTTGCTGAAGATGGTCTCTGTGATATATCTGCACCCGGATTCAAATAAGTCAAAAGTGTTATTGCGCTTCCAGAGCTATCACCAGGGGCAAACTCTTAAGTTGCTTGCCGATCAAGCATACAAATATCTCAAACTCATGCTCTTCAGCATTGTTGGTTTTATTTAAACAATCAGATATTCCTTGCAGTTGATCGAGGACACCATGTAGTTCCTGAACCCTTTTTTGGCGGAACTTGGCTTGAATTCAGGGATAGTGAACGTTAATAGGTCAAAATCAGATGTAGCAAGAGTAACTGGTTCCACGGCATACGAGATTCCTGCGACATTGTCAGGAGCCAATATCTCGTTGCTAGTGATTTTCATGACGCCGAATTTCACCTTTTCTAATTTCACGGAATTACAATTCCTTCTGTTTGCGTTCTTGTATTCGAACTCGTAATATCAAAATCGAAATGAATTGGGAATTGGAATCCTCCTCTAGATGTGACTTCGATACGATATTGGGCCGCTAACTCTTTTAACCATGGTCTAATATTATCTGGAGCGCTGACGTCTTGGTAATGCGAAGCCTGGAATCGCTCTACAGTATCCAAAACAATCGCCCCGCGATTGGCGATATCCCGCAATTGCTCAATCGTCATGAAACTTACATTGTCCACTTTATAGTAAAAAGATCGGACATATCCGTTCCATGCGGTCGCTTCCGAGCCCGAAGCGACTACTGCCAGAGGCATAAAGCTAACATAGAATGGGTGATTCTCTATCCTCAACGCATATTGCGGAGACAGCCCAGGCAGCAGTCTCCTACCCATCAAACATAACAAATGAAATAATAGGGGATACTTCACTCTGGATTCTAACGCCTTAATCACGCTAGACCATTTCTTTTGCGTACTAAATTTATCATTTAAATTGAAGAAGTCCAACTCCGCAGACATGATCCTAATTAACACTCGCAGCCATAACATAGTACCTACGCAACTACATTCAACCCGTATTTGCTGCAGCATGGGCGTCTTGCGCGCGAAAGGTACTGAAACACTCACAGACTTTATAAAAGCAATAACGCTCTTTGACTTGATTGATACACGTATGGATTCGCGAACGCGTTCTTCGCCCACTAATCGATTGCTTAGCGACTCAGGTAGACGCAAACCGTGTACCAATTGCTTCTAAGATACTCGTTAATTCGTATAATTATTCGTAAAGCATTATCTAAATATAGCTTGGATATTTCGGCTATGGTCGAGTTCTTTCTCGACCATGCGCTACAAAATCGTTCGATGATACCGTATATTCGCCATACGGCGGTAAAAGCGCCCTCATGGGTGAGGAATTTCTCATAGTCAGAGCAATCGACTGCATAAACCGGTCTTCTTTCCACAGGTTCCACACTGAAGTTTGCCGTGTCATTTGAATATATACTCCTTTTCCAGTTCATCCAGCCGGCGCCTTCACGTTTGGTACGCAAACCATCTAAGACGTCACCTGGCAAATTCTTCGAAACGACACGAACGTTGCTTAGAGGATAATCATAAAGTCGGGTTCAGATTCGCGGGTGGAGAGCTGAGTCTTTGTTCCCGCGTTAACAATTCGATCCTCAATGGATCTAACTCCATCATCAGTCAAAGTACTCAACTCACCATCACTGAACATGAATATGGCTTTAGAAAGCAATGCCCTGTAAATCCACAGACATAGAAGCACAGTCTGTCCAATATATATCAATCTGAATGTATCCCGGACATAATAATGATAATGTCAAAATAGAAAAATCTGACGCCATATCTTCGCTATACTGAACGCTAATAATATCTGTTAAGAAGCCCGACCTAGTCGCACTTCCCTGTGCTTGTTTAATCAAAACCGAATCATTAATAGGATCCATGAGTATGAGCGGAGCGGTAGTCTTTACCAGTGCTCGATTTCTAAAAATTGAGGTACCGGAACTCTGTTAAGGGTGGACACACCGGGGGGTCTGGGGGGTATTCCATACCCCCCCAGCAAAAGGGGGGGTATAAGGCATAAGTTTAATAAATCAGTTAAATACATGATGTTCTTAATCACGCTCGTAAGTTAACTCACTGACAAAGAATTTTAACTGTTTTCAAATAATTTAGTTTTTTTACAGAGAGAGGTTCCGGAACGCCGTTCCGCCTGAAATCGAGCACTGGTCTTTACCGTCAGCTCGAATGCCATCCTAACATAAAGTGGTAATCTGAAGTACATTAAATTAGCATATTCGGGACCAAAACATGGATTAAGGTGCTTGGTCGCGCTGCCAGTTGGCAAGATGAACACGCTTTGCTGATTATTCGTCGAATAATTGAATATCTTCTGTATTACGTCTCGAATGTGTGGCATGTTGAATCGAGTATACCGAATGATAGCTGCTGACACTCGGATGACGTCTGGATCTCCACAGACAGTCGCCTCTACCATAAAATCCCCAACGTCTCTTAGATCGATACCCCTTATAATGGCATCGACATTGACGTAGGAACGATTATAAGCTTTCAGTATCTCCTCTTTGGATATCCTAAACTACGCGGATCCGGAGACCAAACGTTCCAAAACGAGGTCTTTGGGCACGTAAGAATGTTACATGAATCATCTATTAAGTGGAAAGCTTGAATAAATTTGCTGAGAATGTAGCTATCTACATCACTAAATGGTGAAATCCTTTGAAACTTAGTATATAACCAAGGTACCGCGTTATCTCCAGCAATATACACTCCAAACTTCATTAGAAATTAGAAGCCAAGAGAGATTATAATGTTAAGTATTTTAATAAAACTGCTGAAGTGTTTTAAATCGCTTGACAAAAATAATGAAAAGAAGAGCATTTACAGTCTTAGTACAAAGTCGATTTCGAATGTCAGTTTTGATTAAATTAACCTTGGAAAATACTCTTTCACAATCTGCGTTCGAATGAGGTAAAACTAGAATATCCTGAAACAAATTCAGCCAGGTCTTTGTAAGGTCTGCTATCTGCCAAGTCTTTAATTGATGAAATGTTATACCAATATACATATAATAACTTTTCATTTTTAATATCGTCATCAAATTCACCTAATGAGTTAGAATATAATCTCCACTGATCGTCAATTTTTTGTTTTTGATCTGTATCTTATCTTTTTAGAATTCTTGGTAGATCATTTATTAATGTTATGATAGAAGTTGGTTTAGGTTTGGAATAACTTGGTTTGAATATTCTAATTTTAGATAAAACGTTATCTTTAAAGTCAAATCTTTTTCTTATTTCAGTGGCGGCCACAATAAAAAATCTTTGGCATCTTATGTAAAAGTCGTCTTTTTGTGTGTCATTCAATGAATTAATGTTTTCTAATACTCCAACACCCAGGTAAATTTCATTTAAATTTATATTTATAAATTTGCTATTATTATTTAAATCAATTTCTGATCAATCGGTTTTGGGTACATAATTGGGTTTTAGATAACATAATACAATTGCCCTAAATGTTTCACACATTTTGCAAAACAATGATGTTATAACAACACGTTCATTTTGAAAATATGCATTTAATTCTACAAATTTTGGTAAAATCCATTGAAGTAAGTAAAAAAAAAAGTTTGGTTTCTGGATCACTTAGTCCATTTGCAATTGTTTCAGATGACTGCAACCTATGTCCAAACCACTCCTGAGTAAAATATAGTTGTAATGGACCCCATTGCTCGACTATTCTATTTACAACCATGTTCAGTGAAAGCCATCTAGTCTGTGAAGGTCGAAGTATTTTATGGGGCTCCACATTGCAGAATTCTTGAAAATTGGGCTTGTCTTTTGGAACTGTTCTTAAAATGATTATAAAAGTTCCTGGCCAGATCCTCGCAGTGCCGTCGCAAAATCTTGCACGCTTCACTGGCACATAAATGCAGAGAATAACAGATACATTTTTGTATTATTATGCCCGGAAAATTTTCCTTCAATCTACTTACAACGGAATTTTTTTACACCAAACATAGTTTTGCAGCCGTCTGAACCGAAACCTATGATATTACCAAGTGGCATATTTACGAATTCAAAAAAATTAATAATTTTGTTATAAATTACTTGAGCTGTAGCTCCAACCTCGGCCTCATCTGGGTTTTTATCTGAGAAACACTGAACTAGACTAAAAAAGTTGGTTTCTATTTTTTTTGATTTTTCGCTAAAGAACCTAACACATACACACATGTTTTTCATTTTACCGATATCCGTTGATTCGTCAATTAAAATACTAAATTTCTTATATTTTAATTCTTTCACCATTTCGTTGAAATGACATTGTCCCAAAACATTTTCAATAACGCAGGTGCATTTTGTTCGACCCATCTGTATTTCTTTAGCAGTTTGCGAATCCGGAAAATATCTTTTAGGAGGGGCGTTAAATGGTCGCTGAGTCTTATAGGCAAATTGTGTTCAGGAATAAAAGCCGCAAGTTTTATTTCGGCTCGAGTTACCTTCTCTTGTGCATCGTTGGTTTTGAAAAATGATGTGTCAATTCTTGGCTGACTTGGTCCTAATTTTTTCACCGATTTAAAACGTTTTGAGCTCTTATCGTGGTTTTTTATTACTGTTATATCGGCTTGAAACTCTGTGTTACAAGCGATACATTTGGCTCGGAGCGAATTCTCTAAAAAAATATCGATAGCAATAAATTTGGATCTCATTTTTTGTTTGTTCAACTTACATTTAATAAGTTTTAACCAGCCTTTAAATGTATTTTCCCATTCAGTTTTATAATGTTGAGGTATGGTGTCTCACCTTCCCGCATTTTAAAATCTTTTTATTGCAATTTCATTATCAGAATCACTAGAATCGTCGCGAATATTTACTGCTCTTGAAGGGCCTGCCATTTTTTTGTAAATTGCGAGAGAATTTAATATTTCTACTACCGCTGAGCTAAATTGTCGAATATCTACTGATTATCTGCTGAATGCTGATTACTATTTCAGTGTTTCAGTTACATTGTTTCGGCAATCGTCGTGTCGTCGGCTTATTAGGGGAATCACGCGGTGAACACCAGACATACAAACAAGATTGCCAACAAAAGGCTATTTCAGTGCCGTGGGCAGTGACGTCTTATTAGAAGTTTTTCATTTTACGTTAACTACCTAAATAATTTATTTATTATCACGAGAATATTTTGCATAATTTCTAAAAGCCTAAATTATGAAAGGTAGCCCAATTATGTTACAATTATCTATTACGGTACAGAAATTTTGTCGCAAAATTATGTTACAATTCGATAATTATGTTACATCTGGCAACACTGTCACGCTCATATATTATCCAAAATTCGTATGAAAATACTGTTGACTCTTGTGATGTTTATCACGTTGACAAACTGTTCACTCGATTTTATACTTATGCTGGTTCAATTGATTATTCAATGATACAAATTATTAGACTAAATTTTTATTCTAACAGCTACAAATATGTGGTACTTGTTGCCACTGACCTCATTCTGCCTAACAATACCAGCGGTACATATGAGGACCCTTACGTGTGCGGCATTGCCACGTGTATACAAATATACGAAAATATAAAGAAAATGTTTAAAATACAATAGTATCAAGTAATGAGATTTCACATAGCTGCCGGCCTTGAAAGGTCGTAACTTCAAAAATATAAATCAAACAAATAATTATTAGTGTTTATCCAAAATGGCGGCAACTAATGAGCATCAAAATGTTCTCTGCGTAGTTAATGAAGAAAACTTTAAAGAAAACCAGTTTAAGTGCTGTCAGAATAAAACAACTAAGTTATTAGTATGTGTTGAGTGCGGAAATATATATCACTTATCATGTGCCTTGCGAAATAAACTTCGATGCATAAAACTGTGTGAAACAAGAATTATCTGTTGTAAAAACAGCAATCCACAGGTGGGAAAAGGTATAGAAACAGAAGAAATCAACACCGTTTCCCACCTTCAAAATTAAAATGATCTATTGAAGAAGCAACTATTGTGTGAAAAAGATGAAAAATATAATATATATTTCTGGAAAATAATCGATTATTAAAACGAAATAACCAGTTCCTAGAAGAAATATTTAAATATGTTATAAACAAAAAATGATTCAAAGACAAAAACTGAGGACATTAATGATAAATCTATTTGGCACATAAAAAACAGGTGAGTCAAGTCTCGATAAATACCCGAACCACAACAAACCCACAAGAAACTAGTACAGTGAAATTATCAACATTGCCAGATAGGCATAAAAATCAGAAAATTTGAAAAATAAGACAGTGAACAGTTTAGAAAACACCCAACTACAAAAAATGAATGATCTAATACATTTGGCTGAAAATCCAAGGAGAAAAAAACAGGTCAATATGGGTACTAAGAACTCTAATAATGTTGAGAAAAAGAGACAAATAAATAACAAACAATTTGGTGGAAATGAGGATGGAAATAATTTTTTTTATCTTCTGTATGTTCCTTGTGGTATATTATTCATTCTTTTTTTAATTTCTGGGGAAATTAAACCACAATATTTTTAAATTCTTTATTTCAACGTAACGTTTCGGTAGCGTTCCAGCTACCGTTGTCAAGAAAAAATAAGTAGAAATTAATTTTTATCCCTAACTGACACAACAGAAAAAATTTGACAACTAGACAATCAAAAATTATTTTGAAGTTTAAGACTGCAAAATTTTGTTATCAAATTTTTATTAAGGTCCATTCATAGTAGATCATATCTGTGGCAAAATGTGAAATGAAATATTTCATTTTATGACATTCCAACGATATAATAGTCTACTAGAAATGGATCCAATGAAGTGCACGTTCCAGGAACGGTTTTTTATTGGGATAGCGCGTTTTTTTCGCTTATATTGGAAATGTTGTTAATAAAACGCGTTTCTTGATAGTTTTTTTGTGTATGAATATTTAAGTTTTTGAAATATGTATACTCAGTTTTGTGATTTTGTGTATTGAAATGTGTATCGATTAACAACTATTCAAATTATAAATCATAAGAAAGTTATGATGCTATCCTGATAACGCAGGTAATTGATTATTGGAAATTTCTCTTTCTAACATTGGTAACCAAATTTGACTACATTCGGCTGGAATACTAGCTACACATTTATCTGCATTTAGTTGTATTAAAGCACTTTCTTTGATTTTCCGTCTTTTATTATTGGGTTCTTTTAATATTATTTTTGCAGTCTTAAACTTCAAAATAATTTTTGATTGTCTAGTTGTCAAATTTTTTCTGTTGTCAGTTAGGGATAAAAATTAATTTCTACTTATTTTTTCTTGACAACGGTAGCTGGAACGCTACCGAAACGTTACGTTGAAATAAAGAATTTAAAAATATTGTGGTTTAATTTCCCAAGAAATTAAAAAAAAAGAATGGAAATAATTTTGGCGTGCAAAAAAAAACTTGGCTTTACTTGTATCGTATAAAAGTCATGTAACAGCGGATGACATCCATAAGCTCCTGGAAATACAAGAGGCATTTAAACAAGCAGATATTATCATAAAGGAATTGTAAACCAAGGAAAATCAAAATAAATGCTTCATGTGTGGTATCAACTATGATCTGAAAGATGAAATCTATAAACCTTCCACCTGGCCAAAGTCTATCGGTTATAGAAGATTCAATTTCAGAAAATATGCCGAATATGAAGGTAATCCACAATATTTTTAAATGATAAACCATCTACCCCAGATATGGGGCAAATTCCAAAACAAAATAAAATAAAGAATAAACATCAAAGTAATGGTAAACCAAGTGTAATATCCATAATGCACTTAAATATCTAAGGTATAACAGCTAATAAAATTAATCAAATAGAAATTTTACTGGATAGTATTTCTCCGGATATACTGTGTCTTTCAGGACATTGGTTAAACTCGGAGGAGATAAAAAAAGTTCAATTTGTATGATTATACTTTAGCAAATAGCTATTCAAGGAAGTTATCACTGCATGGGGGAGTTCGTATATTGTCAAATAACAGTTTAACTGTTAAACCTATTACATTGAACAAAAGCATTGAAAAACACTTTGAAGCCACAACTGCATAATTGCAACTTGTAAATGAACAAAGTAAGCTGTTTATTATTACGGTATACAGAACCTCTAACAGTAACATAGATTTTTTTTAAATGAAATCTTTGAACTTATGTGTGACATATAACAAAAATAATTTTTATATTATTTGCTGAGATGTAAATGTGGAAATGTTAACTAATAATGTACAAGGTAGAAAACTAAAAAATATTCTTGCAGAATTTGATATGCACAACCAAATTGATAAACCAACTCGTCATAACAGAAGTATAGACACTGTTTTCTCAAATGTGCAAGCACACAAATCTATGGTTATATATAGGTACTCATCTATCTGATCATAGGTTCCAGTTGTGTGAGTTGTGTGAGACAGAAAATATCAGGTCTGATGCTGCAGACATATATAGGCGTAATTACTCAGGGGATAACCTGATAATCTTCAGAAACATATTAAACAATGAAAATTGGAATGAAGTATACAATAGGGAAAATGTTGATATGTCATTTAATGCATTTATCACAATACTACAATATCATTATGATAATTCATTTCTTTTCAAAAAGATAAAAAGAAAAAACCGTGGATAGACAGAGAAATTGAAGACCTACATAAAACCATTTGTGAAATGTGTAAAATAGCTAAATGCAGTAATAATCAAATTATTAGAAATAGGTATAATACGTTAAAGGAAATCTATAAAACAGTTGTGAATAAAGCGAAAACCGAGTACAATAATGAACGTCTTCTCGAGGCTGATAACATTGGCAAAGAATCCTGGAACATAATCAATGAACACAGGAATAAAGATATCAACAACTAACTCATTTGAGCTCAAAATCAACAACGAAAATATTACAGATAAAAAGTCTCTGGCGGAATATTTTAACAATTTCTTTATAAATATCGAGAAACCTTCTACAAGTAAAAAGATTAAACTACCACCAATAGAACAGGCTACTTTCTTTCTTTATCCAGCAACTCCGGACGAAATAAAAAACACAATTAATAAGGTAACAAAAAAGTCGACACCTGGAATCGATGAAATGAATGGAAAGCTACTAAGTGTAGCAAGTGATTTACTATGTGTACCTCTGTGCTACATAATTAATCAATCTTTCAGTACAGGGACATATCCCTAAAAATTAAAAACTTCGAAATTATATTCCTATTTTTAAACATAAAGGATCTCAACAAAATTTGTTGTAAGAATTGTGTAAATTCTAATATGAGGTATAAAACGAAGTACCCTACAGATCACCACACCACTGATTCAGCATGCCATACATTGATGTATTTGAAGCAAGTTCTTATAGATAAAACTCTGTATGTTTAATCGGATTTATAATTAGGTTTTTTAGTTTTTTTTTGTTTTTCCATTATCGTCTATTAATAATTGTTTGTTTTTATGGCTTCATATCTAAAAATCGCAAATTTGAATATAAGATCATTAGTACCTAGTTTTACAGATTTTTCGTACTTAGTAAAAGATTATTATGATATTGTATGTGTCACTGAAACGTGGCTTAATGCGTCTGTTGACTCCAGTTTAATTTCTTTACCCGGATTCAAATTTTATAGAAAAGACATGGTAAACAGAATAGGTGGTGGAGTGGGTTGTTATGTTTAAATTGCAGTGTTATTAATTATGACACAAATACCAGTTAGAATATAGAATATCTCTTATTAAAATTTAAAATAAAAACCTCAAATGTAGCTTTAGTGGTAATCTATAGTCCTCCGAATTCAAATTTTTCAGAGTTTTTATGTTTTATTACCGATATCATTCCTCATCTACTAATCGAATATGACTTCCTCGATTGTGACAGGCGACTTAAATATTAATATGTTAGTTCCTAATACTCTTTTGAATGTATTTGAAACATATGGATATGTTAATCATATTTAATTTTTTTCTTATTCTTTTGGGAATCATTCGTTCCAGCTACCGTTGTCAAGATTAACTAGTAATAAAATTAATAAAATAATTTTTTGTCCCTATCTGACATAACGAAAAAATAGGACAACTAGACAATCAATAATATTTTGAAGTTTAAGACTACAAAACTTTGTTGTCAAATTTTATTAAGGTCCATTCATAGTAGATCACACCTCTGGTAAAATGTGAAATAAAATATTTTATTTTATGACTTTCTAACTGGATTCCATTTCTAGTAGACTATCATATCGTTAGAATGTCATAAAATAAAATATTTTATTTCACATTTTACCAGAGGTGTGATCTACTATGAATGGACCTTAATAAAATTTGACAACAAAGTTTTGTAGTCTTAAACTTCAAAATATTATTGGTTATCTAGTTGTCATATTTTTTCGTTGTGTCAGATAGGGACCAAAAAATTATTTAAATAATTTTATTACTAATAGTTAATCTTGACAACGGTAGCTGGAACGCTACCAAAACGTCGAAATAAAAAATAAAAAAACATTATTGTGGTTTGATTCCTAAAAGAATAAGAGAAAAAAAGAATAAGTAATGCCACAAGGAACTTACAGAAGTTATTTTTATTTAACTATACAAATGATTTGGTAGATTGTTATCCAGGGTGAGTTATAATAATATCGAGGTATAAAATTTATCCAACTTGAAACATTTATAATAACCTACTCACAAGAGGTGAAAAATAGAACCTTACGTGTTAATAGCCCTCGCCTTGCGGCTCGGGCTCTTACTTACACGTTGCGGTCCATAAACGCCTGTTTTACGTCCTTGATACATAAATAACTATTTTTGTTGTGTCAGATAGGGACCAAAAATTATTTTATCTATATTAGTTAATCTTGACAAAGGTAGCTGGAACGCTACCGAAACGTCGAAATAAAAAAATTAAAAACATTATTATGGTTTGATTCCCAAAAAATAAGAGAAAAAATAATAAATAATGCCACAAGGAACTTACAGAAGATATGCATATAAGTTATACCGAAAATGATCAATCAGCAAATATTTCATATTATCTCCAGCTACACTCCTGTTTCACTTGAGTCAGGTCATAGTCAAATTAATATAAAGTTCATTAGAATGTTTTCACTTTCTCTTGAAGGGCGGAGGTGTAATGTATTTATCCAAATAATTTGCAACACACCGTATAATATTTGTCTTGATTATAAGTAGGTCAATAACCATTGATTTAAACATACATGATATAAGTGTAATCAATATCCAACCCTAAATAAGTAAGAAGTGAACTTATTACAATATCATCCAAAATTGAATGATTATGATGCACCACCTGTAGATGATAATGATGAAGAAATTAAATTTCATTACTGCTGGATTAAAAATTTATCAAGACTAGCTTCCACACAGTTAAACAAACATAATGGTAGGAAATTTATTTGTGATAAATACCTTAATTATTTTCATATGAAGGATAAATTAACTGAATATGAAAATTTGTGCAATAGATTGAATAAATATAAAATTAGTGTACCTAAATATAACCATGAAGAATTTAAAAATTTCACACTTCAACAGATGGCTCCATTTTTCGTTTATGCTGATTTTGAGTGTAAATCAATCAGAAACATGTTCCATATAGTGTTGGCTGCTATGTAAAGTGGCAATAGTCTTTATTACGTCGATAGCTATCGCGGTGCGGTTTGCGAATAAAATTACAGACGTTGCCAAACTTGTTCATTCAAAGATTAAAATAATTGGTCCTATTATTGAAGCGAATCATGCAGCGAAAGCTTGTCATATATACAATAAACAATTTGCAATTGAAGATGTAAGGAGTCCAGATTCATTACCCTAAGGTTGAAGTTGGTTTTGTTTGTTCAATGACTAGTTTCAAATTGTATTGCTATTTTAATATTGTCAGATTGAAGTTTTATTGTCAGTTTTGATGTAATTGAAAATTAATTCAATAAAAGTTTATATTTTTCTCTACTAATAGATGATAGATATATGATTTATTGTGTATAAGAATTACATCTTTTCACAAGAAGTACGGCTATACAATATCATGATTAAATGGGCGAATTATTCGTTCATTATGAAAGCACGTAATTTTAACATACTAAGAATACTATAAACTAGTTTCTTTTGTTTATTTAAATCATGCGAATCCAGAAGTAGCACCAAATCATTCAGATTCCTTAAATTTGAAAACAACTGCGTGTCCTGAACACCACTATATATTGGGCATTCAAGCAACTTGTAGATTGCAGATTATACAGATATCCACAGTTGACACAGAATACACAATACCACGTGAGGTTATCCTTAACGACTCTTCATTACACGTTCGCAATTGAGCAATTACACGGCAAATATAAATTGGAGTATTTAGATAGAATGTCCCGGCATCATATGTGGATAAATGTTTATGTTATGGACCAAGTGATAAATTGGGCAGTATACATAGTGCCCGGTCATTATGAAAAATGCGCAATATGAGAGTGCAATTTGATAATAATTATTCAAATAATCAAATTGACCGGGCATTATACATATTGTCCATAACCTTTTGGGCAGAGTAATACAAACATATTTAATTACTATTTTTTTATTGTTATTTTCATTTAACTTCAAATAAACTAAATATTAAACCACTTGAATAATCAGACTCATTATTTGGATTAATTACCAAGGACTTCTTCCTTAAAAATCCACTAGTTTTTGCATTTAAAACTTAAGGAAATTCATATTAAAAATATAACATAAAATGTAATTAAATTTAAAACAAAAATTTCACAACATAATATCTTTGTTTTATAGAAATGACTAAACTCATTATTTGGCATAACTAGCACCTTCTCTTAATAAAAATCAAATGAAAATATAAGTAAAATATAGAACATAAAATTGAAAATAATAATTATACATATGTAGCAAGTAACAGGTTTATTAATTAGAACAACTGCCACTGTGATGGCATTTTGAGGCACACAACTTTTTGGCTTTGCAACAGCTACATTTATCAGACTTGCAACCACCTTTACAACCACATCTACTATAACCTTGCCCTCCGCATTTAGAAGACATTCTACAACACTCTCTCAGCGAAATCTCTGTCTCTGGAACATCTTCAGGCGAAATAAATCTTTCCTTGCAGACAGTAAATTGTTTTGTTCCCAGTTTATAAAGGTTATTGGCTGTTAATTCAATAACTGTAGCAAGCATATTTCTTCCATCGCTACGAGCGCGATCAACATCGGGAACTCGGACTCTTACAGTGTCACCAATTGCAGTCATGGGATATTTAGCGCTTGATACATCCAACATTTTATTTGCTTGTTTCTGCAAATTTTTTGAAGCTAACTGCCATAACATTTTCTTTCTTGCGCTCTAGGTTTTCGTTTTCGTTTGTGGGTATTGGGTTTGAATCTGTATCTGAAGTTTTTTCAGACTCCTCATCTGCGGTAGACTCCACTTGGTCAGTTTCGATGGGACTGAGTTGATCATTTTCGGCGGACTCTACTTGATCATTTTCGGCGGACTCTACTTGATCATTTTTGGCGGACTCTTCTTGATCATTCTCGATGACAATCACTAGATTCCTTTTGGTAATAGTGTTCTCAGTAGATAATAGTTTCTCCAAGTCTTCTTCTGAATTAATATCAAACAGAACCTCATGTGGTATAGAAGAACTTTTAAGCCCTACTTTCAACTTCGTTCCAAAAATGGCTTTATATGGAGTACAGTTAATACCTGTGTGATGGGCTCTATTTTTCATTAATTGTACAAAACGTAATCCTTCCGACCATTTCTTAGTGTTGTTATCCTCCAACCACGTACATAGCATATTCTCTATGTCCTGGTTTGCTCTCTCCACTGACCCTTGGCTTTGAGAGTGTCTCGCTTTACCATGGACAATTTTCAATTCATGCCACATGTCACAAGCTTCCTGAACAATTTTATTAGCAAACTCTCTGCCATTATCGCTTTGAAGAATGCTTGGTGCACCGAATATTGTAAAAATATCAAGTAGTACATATGCTACTTCTTCATCAGTTTTGGTCTTGAGCGGACGGAGCTGCACAAATTATGTGAGATGATCTTGGTATACAAGTATAAATTTATACTGATTATCTCCTTGTGACTGCATGTCAATAAGGTCTACTTGACATCTTGCATTCACTTCGCCGCTAAGAATAGGTTTAACAACTAATCCTTTTTTTGGAACACTGCGTTTCTTTTCACAGCTCTCACAAAGGTTTAAATAAATGGCAATCATTTCCCTCGTATATTCAATATTTTTATACCTTAAATTTAGCTCCTTCTCCATCCGGTTTCTACCACCATGCCCTACACTTAGATGGGTATCATGCAAAATCTGAAATATCTCGTTGTTTTTCACGTAGTACCTATACTCTATTTCTTCATGTCTGACAGCACAGTAGCCTCATTAAATATTCAAATAGAAATTTATCTTTTACAGAGTGATCCTAAGAATTTTACAGGTAAATACTAAAATTCTAATGCAAAACAAGTAGGTGTCTGTATTGGTTATCTATACATCCCTGTTTCAGCTCAAAATACAATATGGTAATAAAACTGAACAATGCCAGATAAACGATAAATATTGCGGCAGTGGCGGAGATTACGATATTAGTTCATTCTGCTTATTCAATTCGACCAGTAGATAAACCATCTATGAAAGCTTGACGACTGGCTTTCATACTTTTGTCCTGCCATATTTTTTTCACTGAATGTCCTTCATTGAGCCATGTCTCATCTAGATAAATTATAATCATATTGTCTTTGACTGGAACAATCAATTTCTCTGTTTCTCCAACAGCAATGACGTCAAATCTGATCAATCAAACGCTGATAAACTTCAGGTTTTTTATGCGACTTCTTTGATTTTGCAGATTTAACTTTTTCAATCATCTCATTATAGCTTTCGTTGGTGAAAAACTGAGTGTTTTGTCCTTCAAGTGACATTAATTCACTCAATCTTTCGTCAAATTGACGATTCATTTCGTATAATTTCGAAATATCCATGATTAATTATTAAAATACACACTAACAGCTAGGTATTTCACTATAGTTCAAGCTAACACGCTCGCGATAACATTTAGTTACGAAATAAAACCCATTCGCGTCCGTCCGTATTCGCTTACAATGCAAAACTAACATTACAACAACGCTTGAAGTCCGCTGCACGAGCCGCACGCTGAATGGCGGTCTCTGATTGGTCAAAGCGTGTCACGCCATGCGTACTTCCCTCCCCGCCCTCGCTTAAGCGTTAAATATAGCTTTATTATCAAATTGCCCAATTGTCATGTAGCAATATAATAATGACCGTGCAATGTGATAAATAATGAAGTTTAGATAGTAATTAATCACTTAGCCCGATAAAGCTAGACATTATTCATAATGCTCGTGCATTATAAATAATGCCCGCATTAATCACCTGGTCCAAAACATTTATAAACAAAAGGATATGAAGATTGGGCCATCCTTTCAACAACAGCATTAAAGAGATATTGTTTATAAGTGTCTACAATGTTGTTCAATAATGATGTAGAATTATTTTGTAAAAAAGATAGCCATACAGTCTCACCACCAGCAAGATTAAAATACTCTTTAAGTTGTATTAACAAGTTGTATTTGATATTACTTCCGCCCAAATTCATCAGCCGTAAAAAAATTGTTTGGACAGACGAGACTCGTCCATATCTTCCAAATGATTTACCCAAATTAATGCAGACTTGAAAATCTACGAATCTACTCTACTAATATTTGCGTTATTGATAAAAGTTAGTGACCATAATTATTAAATAATATTTCCATTCTGAACATCACTGAAGACGTGATTGCCAGAGATCACAATCATTCTTCGGGGAAATCTAGGGGATTTGCACATCAAGTATGCAACTTAAATTTCGAAAAATTGTTCGTCATACCTGTCATATTTCACAATTTGAGCAGACTTACAGCAATTTTTTAATTTCAAATTTGTGTAAGAAAGGCCTTTTTAGATCCCGTTGTTTAGCCTTAGAAAGCATGTATTTACCTTAGTTGAATAATTCAAACAATGTTAAAACCCACAACATAAAGTCTCACAAGTTGGTACATCATGTACAGTCTACACCTGTTAATCATGGCATCAATGATCAGTTACTTAACAAAAAATGTGTGTTTTGTAATTTAGAAAATCATTCGATTTACTCTTGTATTAAATTCAAACATTTACCTCATGAAGAAAAATATGGTTTTGTAAAAAGTAATAAACTTTGCTTAAATTGTTTTAGCCACTCTCATCTTGTTAACAATTGCAAATCACATAGTTGCAATTTATGCCATCAGAAACATAATACTTTGATATGTACTTCGTTAAGCCATAACCAGGATCACGGTTATAATAGCAATAATATGCATGTAAATCATCACAACTTTAATAGGAATAGGCAGCATAGCAATAGTGCAAATGTATCTTCATCTATACAAAGAAGACGTGTAAGTGACAATTATAGATCATCTTTCTCTTTCTCAAATGAATAGAAACTCTTCTAGTAATTCAGTGCACAACTACCGCCAAAATAATTCAGTATCTACTAATCATCCTAGTAATCATGTAAGGAGAGAGTCTTCAGATAATACATTGTGACAATCAAACGAACAAACAACGCTGTCTACACTAACTCCTAGTGGAGAAATTCTCCTGGCAACCGCAATGGTCATGGTATATACTTCAGACAATCAACCACAATCACCCCACATTCCCTCAAAATGTGTCTATTTCAGGTGTAAATGGCACCAGTACAATTTTAAATAAAACTGTTTCGTTGAAAATCTTCTCTCATATAAATCAATCATTTAATTTAGACATTACCTGCTCTGTACTTAAACACATAACTAGAAAATTGCCACATCTCCGTTTAGTAAAACAAAAAATAGAAATATCGCTAAATGTCTTTTTGGCAGACCCAAACTTCAATATACCTTCTGATATTGATCTGTTACTTGGGGCAGATGTATACTACTCACTTGTGTGTGTTGAGATCATTAGACCACAACATAACTTCTTAACATTAATAGACACTGAATTAGGATATGTCATTGGTGGACCTATACCCTCTCAATTAGTTTGTAATTTTGCAAATGCATATTCAACTTCATCATCCGAAGACTCATGCCTTTTTACACAAAACCCTCTAGAACAAAAAATTGAAAAATTTTGAACTATTGAGAATATCCCTTATACTGGTAAAATCTTATCCCCAGAGGATCAAATGGCAGAGAATGAATTTTTAGCTACCACTATGCAGTTAAGCTGTGGAAATATTCAAGTAAATTTACCTCTGAAAAGCCCTACTGAATATT